>CM053269.1:84065179-84161968 GCA_028583415.1 Protea cynaroides
TGACATAAGACCTGCACTTCATGAACCCAATCTAAATCTCTATTTCATGTTGTGACAGGTCTTCCAATCATAATTGGACCAGACGGGATGAGCAGATGACAATCAGGTACGAAATCGGACCAAAACTGCTGATAATTTTTATACCGATCTCATGATACAGGTCTACGTACAATCGACCGGTATGTCTGTGCGGGCAGACTAGTCAGATCTAGAAATGGATCTCTGTAGGTCCCGTTTGCCAAATCTCAGCCCTAGAGACTTTCCTAACATAGGAAAACTTTCCTAAACTCCATCCTAGTCTATTTAAGGATTTCTAAACCTCCTTAAACCTCTTAGATTGATTCTCTTAAACCCTAAAAAGGAGAAGGAGATCTGAAGAGGAGAAAGGAGCTGAGAAAGGTAGAAGAGGAGATTTCGTTGGATGAAGAACACCATAGTTCACGAACCAACAGTAAGTCCCTGTACTTTTCTCTATGTTAAGTGTTGTTGATGATTGATTAATACCATGCAAGGCTACGTATTAATCTAAAACCCTAATTTTCTGTTAAACCCTAATTCGGTTGATAAACCTTAGATTTGAATTCTAAACTAAGGTTTCTTAGAACGTAGGACTGGAATGGAAGATAAAACAAACCCTAAAACATTGCTCAGGCCTAGAATGCATAGGAGGAACCCCAGAAGCCATAATGGGTGACCGACAAAAGACGAATACCAAGTTGGTGGTCTTTCGGAGGCATACTGGTCTACCATACCAGTGGCACTATGTGTGATCGGTATATGCGATCGGTACCTCTCAGATAGTCTGCCAAGGCTATCTGATCGACTATACCGGTCATGCCACTGTACAGTGACCTGCGACTGGTATATGCCACCGGTATGTCCAGATTGAGTTGGTTTTTGACGCAATTAATTTTCGACCAACGTAAAACCTATAGAACTAATTCTAACTAAACCCTAACATCGTGTAGGACCTTGTGATAATGAGATTGGACTCTGTGATGCGGAGCAAGCTAACAATCAAGCGTCAGGTAAGGGAATTAGACCTAAACCCTAATTAATTAATAATAGTAAAACGTTGTTAATAACTATTGTTTTTATGGAGTATTGCTTGTACATATTCACATGTCATCTTTACTTTTAGTTATTATATATGTTCATGCATACTCGCTATGCTAGGATTGTGTGTTAGGCATGTGAATATTTTCATTGGTGTGTGGAATAGGAAGGGCCTGGGATTTTGGATCATTCCTTACACTAGCACCTTTTCGTACCGCTATTATCTTAGCATGCTTAGTGTGGGTAGGGTATCAGGGGGAGGACATAGCATTGTAGTTTCCAGCCTAGACATTAGACTCAAGCCCTATCTCTATGCCATAGGGAGCTGTGTTGGGATAGGACCTACTGTGATGATATATAGGATTGGTTAGTAACGAACCCACTTGCAAGCCCTCGCCAATAGGGGTAGAGGTATTGGTACGGTAGAGGGTATCAGGGGGTGGACGTACGATGGAGGCATAGCCTACCCACCCGACTCTAACTCTATCTCTATACCAAAGTAAGTGATGTGGGGCAACAGGGGTGTGTGATCTGCTGGGTGTATTCACACTCTCGTGCATGGAGGTGCGGTGGCCGTCAAACTTTATCACAGCACTGTGCAAGTACACCAGACCAAATGTGAATGTTACTCAAGCATATTGCTTGTTGCATTGTCTGATTTTCTTACTGAGCTAAGTTGTGAGCTCACCCCTATGTATACATCATTTTTTAGATGTTGATACAGATTATACGGTGGAGGACTTTGTTGCTGTTCCGGTGTATGGAATTGTTGCTGCCTTAGAAGTGCAAGTAGGGGAGGACGAGCATGACGCATCATCCAAGTGCCCTTACTGCGTGTACCTCTAGGATGTTTTGATTTAGTTATTTATTTCAGTTGGATTTTATAAACGATGTAAAGATATTTATTTATGTTTTGGTTTATTGAATAATTAGGATAATTTATTTAAGTATCAATAGAATACTCAGTTCTTTTAACTAAGACTTCCGTTGTATCTATTTATATTTTGATTATGGTTATGTGCAATAGTTTATGTAAGTGGACACGGTCTTATTGAGATCCTAATGTGAACTGTTGGTTTAGTAGTTGTTCACTCATACTTCTAGTTAGTCAGAATTGGAGTGTGACAACTTGGTATTAGAGCTCTTAAGCTCTGTCCAACAGACCACACATGCACTTAACTGAGTCAATGAACTGAGATAGGAAAATTTAAAAACTTTAATACAAACAACACATCATAAGCACTTGTTTGATGCATAAGACCAATTAATTAATAGCATAATATACTATACTAAAGGTAAAATTAATAAACAGTCATGCTTTAGATAGGAAACCATGATAACAAGTGAGAATGATCATAAATTTCCACAATAACAAGAAAAGAACTGTATCGAAGAGTAAAAAAAAAAAACACCCAAAAAGTGAAAAGTTAATTATACTACAGGGTACAGTCCACAAGTCGTACAGTTACCCTGTTATAATAAAAACTATACCAATAGGAGAGAGAAAATAAGGTGATCCATCATGGAGTTGGGGGCAGCAGAGGAATAGGGTCAGCAATGTCATAGTCACGCTCATATGCGACCCTGAGCCAGTGTACCTATTCCTGTGTAACCCTTAGGCTGCGGGTAAGGCACCCCAGGTCACAATTCATCTCACACTGGGCATCTTGAATCTCCATGAACATACCTATCATGGTATCGGGAGGAGGCTGAGAAGGTCTTGTTGTAGGTATGGGCTGGGGTCCAGGTGCAAGAATATCCTCCATGTGTTCATCATCATCACCCCCTACCTCTTTCGCATAAGCTGCATTGGCTGCTGCTGCTATTACTGCTGCTGCTACCCTCCTAGGTGGATGAGGATGAGCTTCTAGCTCTTTATCACTAATCGACAGGGTATCCATCTTCATCCTAACGATGTCATCCCAGTCAATGTCTGATGATATGGTATCCTTAACCGCAATCTCATATCTCATATCTATGCGAAGGCGTTGCAAGAGAGTAGTAATAAGCCGACCATAAGGAAGGTTGCCTATCAGGTTGGGCGTGGTAGCCTAAAGCATAGTCCTGATAATGATATAGGGTAGGCAGACGCGCTCTCAAGTGCAGACACAATAAGTGAGATACTGTGTAAGCTGAGACAACTTGCTATAGTGACTGCTCTGAGGAACTATATTATGTTGAATAATGCGGTAATAAATGCGAGGAAGAGGCCGTAAGCTTGCAGCTTTCATGGGTGCCCTTGGGTTGAGGATCTGCTCTGCAACTTCTTCGCGTAGGTCCCCAATAAGGTAACCCTTCACCTTGGGAGTGCAGTAAACCAAGTCACCATCATTGGGAATCCCCAAAAGGTTAGCAAGCTGGTAGGTATTGAACGATATGGGAACACCTTTGACAAAGCTAGTAATGCGGATGTCCCTATAGTGATGAAAGTCATTGAGATCTCCCTCAACCTCCAGGTTGGCATAGAAGTGCTTCACTAGATTGAGTCGGGTAATCACTGTATACGTGATTACTGGCAACCATCCAAGGGCATCAAAGGCAACTTCAACATCGAACCATTAGAGTTGTTCTAGATTCACGTGGCATCCAGACTCGATGTTTTTCTCCTCAAACCATGGGAAACGGGCTTCTACTATCACCGAACGAAACCACCACGCATCATATTGTGGAACAGGTGGGTGTGGTCAGTTCATGCCTGGAGCATATGTGTGCTTATCCGCACCACGATGCCTAGACATGATTTAACTACAAAACAAAATAAAACAATGAGAATTAGTCGAGATTTTTTTAAAATTTCGATAGCATAATGACAATATTTCAAGTAAAAGGCCGTGAACTCATCCAAAATTTGGGTAGGAGGACTTACGTAAACATATAGCAACAAGTAAAGACCAAATAATTGTCAAACAAAACAAGAATTTCAACATTTTCAAGAAAAATCAATTTTGACCAAAACCTAGGTTAAAAATACAAAAATTTCGATTTTGAGCAAACCACACGGTGGAACCTCAAATAAGTTGAGGGCTTTTGTCTATAGAAATCCCAAAACCATTTCTAAGCCGAAGAAAAAGAGTTCCTACTATTAGAATCTTCTAAATCTAGAAAAACATAGTTTTTTAGCAAGAAATCATGAAGAAACGATGTAAAAGAGAGTGAGGAAGGAAGAAACTTACTTGGAGAGGTTGTGGAGTACTCTTGGGTGAGAAGAATCGCTTCTACAAGCATCAGTCAGATTGTAGCAACTCACTAAGCCAAAGAGGAATCGCCATCGGAGAGAAAAGGAGAAGAAAAAAGTGAGAAATGAGTTAAAAAACATGATTTTAAAGCCTTTCCAGGCATACATTCGAAGGTTTTACCTATACCAGTCGACTGGTATCTCCTGGGATAGGCGACCGGTATCTCTCGGCCAGGAGAGAAATTTTGTTTGGCCGACTATACCGGTCGCACCATACCCTATATTGCTGCGACCGGTACGTTGACCGGTACCCGTTAGGAAGCTTGAGTGGTTTGTCCGCTTGGACATACTGGTCGCACCATATTCTATAGTGCCGTGACCAGTATCTTGCGACCGGATAGGAAAAAAAAATTTCCCAGAAAAGTTGAAAAAATTAAAATTTTTTGGATTTTAAGGTTTCCATTGGGGTTTTCCACCTCGCACTTGTTGAAGTAACACTATTATGACAAAATGTGACTGTTCGAATATATCTGATGTGTTATGTCTTCTTCTCAGATCCAAATTGGGAAAAGTAATATGTGATGACAGGCAGAAATAGTAGCAAAGGCTCACGAAAATGGCACCATTCAAGGGTGCTTCAAACCGAGGCCAATATGGAGACGGGAAATATTGATGAGCAAAACCTGAACCCAAAAGAAGGAAACCCAATGAGAGATGATGGGGACAGGACACCAATGAGGAATGGTAGAGAAGGGTAGAGTCATAGGGCACCAACAAATCTGCCAGGCCCTCCTCATACCAATTATGAGACTATAGTGATGAATCTAGTTTACGAAATGAAAGCTTAGTAGGAGGCATTCTTGAACGAGATGCTGAAGATGTTCAGGCCATCGGGATACATCCCTACAAAAGGTATGCCTGAGTCTGGGGGAAATAACACTGCACTACCAATGGATGGTAGTACTGGGCTGATGGGCCAAGAACAGAATCCATAGCTACCACAGTAAATTCCAACATCATCTGCCTATCAAGGGGTCTATGCATACCCACCACCATGATATGGAACTAATGCACAAGGACAGAATGACCTAAGTCGAGTGGTGGATAGGTTTTTGAAACTGAAGCCCCCTACCTTCATAGGGAAGCTGGGGAAACCATTGTGGCCTGCATAATGGATTGCTGAGATGGAAAAGAACTTTTGTCTGATGACTTGTATAGAAGATGAGAAGGTGTTTGCTACACACATGCTCAAGGAGGATGCTAATGCATGGTGGAACTCTACTCGGCCATACCTGGAGGCAAAGCACACCCAAATCACCTGGGAGATTTTTAAAGGGGACTTCTTCGATAAGTACTTCCCAAAGAGTTTTCGAGATCAAATGGAGAAGAAATTCCTCAACCTGCAATAATCCCAGATGACAGTAGATGCATACCAGCAGAGGTACGAAGAGCTATTTTTTCTTCGCTCCAGCTAGCATGTAAGAGGAGGAAACAAAGACCCATAGGTTCACTATGGGATTACGAGGAAGTATTCGGGAGCATGTTTTGGGTTTAGAGAAGAAGGTGTATAATGAAACTATGCAGATCGCTAGAGTGATCAGATCAAGCCAAAGGGACAGCTTCTTTGCTCAAAATAGGGGACTAAAAAGACCTCCTATTGAAACTTCTAGTGGAGGAAACACTAGACCCTTTCACCCCAACAAGGCTTAGAATACTGTAGTAGCAGCAAAGGTGAATACCATTCCATCACAGCCGATAGCTGGTTACGGTAATAATATCAAGTGCTTCAAATGTCAACAAGTAGGCCATTATGCAAGGACTTGCATTTTACCTAAAAAGCAACCGTCGTAGCAATGGAAGGTATTTGTAGTCACCACTGGAAGGCAGCCGCATCACCTGATGTGGTTACTGGTACAATTTTGTCCCTTACTATTTTATTTATTGCATTACCATGTATGAGCATGTAGACTAAGGGATAATTAAATTCCAGGAACTCTAGATTTAGTTGGTGTACCCGCTAAAGTACTATTTGATTCTGGGGTTACACACTCCTTTGTTTCTATATATTTCGAGAAAAGACTAGAGTTACCTATCAAGCCCTTGACTCAGGTGCTTGGCAATTCATTCCCCATTGGGATTAAAAGTGGTTTTGAATGAATGATATGGGTCGTGTCCAGTTATTATTGATGGGTGGAACCTAGAAGCAAATTTGGTTCAAATCGAGATGGCAGACTTTGATGTCATCTTGGAAATGGATTGGTTAGGCCAGCATTCGGCAAGTTTGTTATACGCTGAGAAGAAGCTTGCTTTCAAGGATGACAGTGGGAAGGAGTTCAGCATCACAGGGATTAAGTTACCCAGGAAGCGAAAGCTGATCGTCTCTGCTCTCAAGGCTAAGAGATGCCTAGAGAAAGGAGGAGTTAGATACCTAGTGTCGGTGGTCGACATCGCTGTAGAGGTACCGAAGATGGAAGATCTAGATGTGGTACAAGAGTTTCTGGACGTATTTTCAGAGGATCTACCATGACTACTTCCAGACAGGGCTACAGAGTTCATGATAGACCTTATGCCAAGGTTGGTACCGGTGTCTAAAGAACTTTACAGGATGGACCCTACAGAGTTAAAGGAGTTGAAGACCCAACTGAAAGAATTGCTAGACAAGGGCTTCATATGGCCAAGTAAATCACCGTGGGGAGCACTTGTATTTTTCGTAAAGAAGAAGGATGGTAACGTAGGTCTCTGCATCAACTACAGAGAATTGAACAAGTTAACAATCAAGAACAGATACCCTTTACCTAGGATCTATGATCTATTCGATTAGTTGCAAGGTGCAAAAGTTTTTTCAAAGATTCATCTTAGATCTGGGTGATGTGAATTAAATATGTATGTAACCGCAAGTGCACGGTATCGTGCAGTAACGGGTCGATCTCAAGGAGGAATCGCTATTATCCTAACTCAAATAAGGCAAAGCGTACCAAAGGGATATGAATGAATTAACACCCTAATCACTTTAAATAAAAATTAACCAAGCAATAAAAACAATAAAAATCATTCATAACAGTACGAAAATTTACGAAACCACTAACCATAAAGTAACACAGATTTATTGCAAGAAAGAAACGAAATTAAAAGTAAAAGAATGTAAGAAAAACTTATCTAGATAGAAGATTTCTCTATCGTTGCTCGTCGTCTTGTTGTCACTCCAAGGCGATGTGCAAACGATTACAAAGGGAGCATTCTCCCCTAAATTAAATTAGTAATGGGGTACAACTTATATTTATCTACTCTACTACAGAGTTCTAAATCTGAAATTAAGACTAAAAATAAATAAATAAATAAATAAAAATAAATTTAAGCAAGAAGAACACAACTTGAAAAGAAAAAAAACTAAGAATCTCAAACTCTCTCATAAATTCTCAAAACTAAGAAAAAACTCATAATAGAATTCTTGGATGGTTTTTCTATTACTGAGCATCACATATATATACAAGTGAGTAAAGATCACAATCAATCTTTACAATTGGATTACAAGAGATTTTGTGGAGATAATTTTGGTAACCAAATCCCAATATTATAGGTTCATTGTATGTGGACGATTCTTGAGTAGAAAAAATCTTGCACCAACTCATCATATCTTTAACATCATTATCTCTTCTTGAAAACTTTCATAATCGATTGGAGCTTTCCATTCTTCCATGCCATGCCAATCTTGTAAATTTGATTCCAAATAACTAAGAAATATTTTCTCAAGAGAATAAAATCATTCACATGAGATTGGGCTACTCTTTGACTTGTTCCAAGGCTGATCTTATACACAAAATTCATGGCTCTCCTCATAAAATTCATCTTATGCCCGGGTGCTGAGTTAACTAGGTGAGTTAACTGGACAGGATCACCAAAAATTCATAAAATGATCTTTTCAAGCTCAAATTTCTCTATTATTTCACCTATACCCAATAAAGGTAAAATCAACATTAACTACCCAAAAAGCATCATAAATAGAATAAGAGATGTATATTTTATGCCCTAAATTCACACATAAAATGTGTTCATCAGATTCCCTCATACTTGAGCTTTGCTAGTCTCGAGCAAAGAAAAATATAAAAATAAAATAAAATCCTAACTCACTTTCGTAGGAATCACGATTGCACTTAGCACGTGCAACAAGCCTTTAAACCCCTAGGTCACCCCTAGTGGACGAGTTGTGTCTCGTGAGTATTTTCAGAGAATAAACACACAAAATTCATATAAAAATTTCAAACTTTAATTTTGGTATTAAGGAAAAGAGAGCACACACACATCTTATTAGTCAAGACACTCAACTTGGGATCAAGAAAACATAGAAACTCCCACACTTAAATTTTGCTACCTCATATGATTCAAACACTAAGGTTGCATCTTAATTAGGAAACCTTGTTATATCTTCCAAACATTCTCCTTAGGGTGAACCCTTTGTAACATACTGGTGACCAAGACCCAAGAATACCTTTCAACACTTGTATTTTTTTTCCTCTTTAAGGTACTCCACTACAATTGGCTTGAGAAGTGCAGGTGGTTATGCATTCCCATGTTACTATGTAGCTTCGCTTTTGGCATATATCTTTAAAGACATTGATGCTAAAGAGTACTTTTTTTTTTTTAATAATAACTGTATCCAAGGAATTTCAATCAAGACACCTCGCTTCCTGAGGCGGAATGTCCTGTATAATTCCAAGAACAAAAAACTCTTATATTATTATTTTCTTATTATGATTTTTTTATAGTACAAGGAGGTCTCAGCTTTATTCAAAGGTTGAAATTACCAACTATAATCATAAAATATTCATCCCTTCAGGAGAGGTAAGATGTATTTTCTAACTTAATTCTCATATCAAAATACACCCTAAGTACTATCCTCACATAGGGTTTCATTACTTCGTATGTGATAGTTTTCTAGGTCTCTTTCTCCTTCCTTTTTGTATCAAAACCATAGAAATAGTGATTGACTTTCCCAAAAACCAAAGTTAAAAAGTTAAAATTTACAATGAAAGCTCAAAATTCATTTTTTTAATGAAATCTCAACCCTTCTCCATACTTAAATCATGCATTGTCCTCAATGTATACAGAAAAATAAAAGACAAGGACAAAGGGAAGAAAAAACTCCCTGAATTAAGGATCAGTGTAAAAAGACTCATGGAGATCTATGACCTCTTCAGTGGAGTCGTGTGGAAGCTCCAAAAATGGCTTCAGACGCTGGCCATTCACTTTGCTGGTTGCACCTGTACCTGGATTTAAAATCTCAATTGCATCTGATGAGAAAACATTTTGAACAATATAAGGGCCCTCCAACGAGATCTAAGTGACTTCTAAAGGATATGTCTGTCATGATAAGCCTTGGTCTTGTCTTTATAGATGCGGGCACTGTCATAGACATCATTTCTCAATTTATCCAACTCAGAGAGCTAGAGTCCTCTATGAGTGCTAGCATCTGACAAATCAAAATTTAATTTCTTAATTGCCCAAAATGCCCGATGTTTCAATTCGACTGGTAGATGGTAGGCTTTTTCGTACACTAGACGGTAAGGGGATTGACCAAGAATGGTCTTGAAATCAGTTCTATAAGCCCACAAAGCATCTACTAGGCGAATGGACCAATCCTTACGAGTAGGATTGACAATTTTTTCCAAAATTTGCTTGATTTATCGATTAGACACTTCAACCTGTCCACTGGTCTGAGGATGGTAAGGGGTTGCCAATTTATGGGTAATACCATATTTTCAAACAAGGATCTCAATGGTTTGTTAAAGAAGTGTTTCCCCCTATCGCTAATAATAGCTCGAGGGGTACCAAATTGGGAGAATATATTCTCCTTTAAGAATTTAATGACTACCTTGTGGTCATTGATCTTAGTAGCAACAGTTTCTATCCATTTGGACACGTAGTCCACAGCTAACAAGATATACTCATTCCCAAAAGACTTTGGGAACGGATCCATAAAATCGATGTCCCAAACATCAAAAACTTCAACCACCAGAATTGGGTTTAGTGGCATCATATTCCGCTTGGTAATGCGGCCTAAAGACTGACAAGAAGGACATGCCTTACAGTAATTAAAGGCATCCTTAAAAAGACTAGGCCAGTAGAATCCAGACTGTAAAACCTTGGCTGTGGTCTTATTTGGCCCAAAGTGGCTACCACACGCCTGATCATGACAATAAGACAACACAGATTATTGTTCATGGTCAGGTACACATCTCCTGATAATCTGATCAAGACAAGTTTTGAACAGATATGGATCGTCCCAAAAATAGTACTTGACTTGGGAATGGAATCTATACCTAACCTGAGCGGACCAATGGGAAGGGGTCGCACCCGTTACCAAGTAATTTATAATATCAGCGAGCCAATGTTCACTAGATACTGCAATCAATTTCTCATCTGGGAGAAACTCGTTGACTGGTGAATCGACAGTCAAAGAATTAGGCAGTCGAGATAAGTGGTCAGCAACCAGATTTTCTATTCCTGGTTTATCCCTAATCTCTAAGTCAAACTCTCGTAAAAGAAAAACCCATCTAATGAGACGAGCTTTGGCATCTTTTTTCTGCAAGAGATGCTTGAGAGCGGCATGATCCGTATACACAATGACATGGGATCCTATCAAGTAGGCACAAAATTTCTCTAAAGCGAATACAACAGCTAAGAATTCCTTTTCAATGGTGGTGTAATTAAGCTGTGCATCATTTAAAGTCCTACTTGCATAACAAATTAAATGGGGTAACTTATTGATCCGTTGCCCAAGGACAACTCCTAATGCAAAATCAAAAGCATCACACATAAGCTCAAAGGGCTCTGTCCATATGGGTGCCTGAATAACTAGGGCAGTGGTCAAAATCTTTTTGAGTTGATTAAAACTCTCAAGACAGGCATCATTAAAATCAAAGAGCTAGTCTTTAGCAAGTAAAGAGGTGAGAGGACGAGAAATTTGACTAAAATCTTTAATGAACCTCCGATAGAAACCGGCATGTCCTAGAAAGGAGCGAATGTCCTTAACAGATTTGGGAACAGGGTAGCTTTTCAATCAATTCTACTTTCGCTCTGTCAACCATGATCCCATCTTTGGAAATGATGTGATCCAACACGATGCCCTGTTTTACCATGAAGTAGCATTTCTTCCAATTTAAAACTAAATCTTTCTCCGTACACCGGACAAGAACTAAGAAAAGATTATGTAGGCAATCAGAAAAAGTAGACCCATGAACAGAAAAATCAACTATGAATACTTCTAAATATTGCTTCACCATATCTGAGAAGATGCTCATCATGCACCTTTGAAAAGTGGTAGGGGCATTGCATAGCCCAAAAGGCATGCACCGATAAGCATAGGTTCCGTAGGGGCATGTAAAAGTGGTCTTGTGTTGGTCATCTAAGGCAATGGGGATTTGATTGTAACTGGAGTATCCATCTAAGAAGCAATAGTATTCATGTCTAGCCAACCTCTCTAACATTTGATCAATGAAAGGCAAAGGGATGTGATCCTTCCACGTTGACGTATTCAGCTTTCTGTAGTCTATGCAGACTCTCCATCCTGTTTAGATACAGGTTGGAATCAATTCATTGTCAGCATTAGGAACTACAGTGACTCCTGACTTCTTCAGTACCACATGTACCGGACTTACCCACTTACTGTCAGATATGTGATTTATGATCCCATGAGCTAAGCACTTTAGAATCTCTTTCTTAATGGCTTCCTTCATCACAGGATTTGTCCGTCTCTGAGGTTTCCTTGAGGGGTTGGTATCTTTCATAAGGTGTATATGATGCTAAACAATAGACGGACTAATACCTTTGATGTCAGCCACAGTCCAACCTAAGGCTTCCTTGTGATTTTGTAAGAGTTTGACTAACTCTTCTTCCTAATTAGAAGTCAAATCAGATGCAATAATAACAAGAAGAGTCTGGTCAGGTCCTAGGAAGGCATACTTCAAAGTGGATGGTAACTCCTTTAATTCTAAGCTAGGTGGTTCAACCATTGAGGGCTTGGGATTGGAAATGGATAGAGGTCCTAGAGGTTCCACAGGTGTGTGGATACTCCATGCCTCTGATGAGAAAGTATCCTCTACTCCTCCCAACTCTTCCATACACTGCGAGAATTCTGAGTCAAAGTCAATGTCAAAAGTGGTCTATGCATGGTCAGGGAATTCTTAGAGCATATGTACTTCCTCATTTGGTTGCTTACCCAGCTTAAATACATTTAAATCAATAGTTTGGTTACCAAATGACAGTTTCATGAGACTATTCCTGTAATTTATCAGTGCATTGCATGTAGCTAGAAACGGTCTCCCTAAAATAATAGGGATTTGATCCCTATTGGAGACAGGATGTATTTCTAAAACAGTAAAATCCACAGGAAAAAGAAATTCTTCTACCTTTAACAAAACATCATCTACCATTCCTTTAGGAGTTTTTACAGAGTAATTATCTAGTTGAAGTGAGATGGACGTTGGATTCAATTTTTCCAATCCTAATTGTTGGTAAACATGGTAAGGTAGAAGATTCACACTTGCACCTAAGTCTAGCAGAGCATGATCAATAAAAGTGTTGCCTATGATGCAAGATATGGTAAGACAGCCAGGGTCCTTGTATTTGGCCGGCCAAGGGATGGTTCAGAAGGGAACTTAAATGTGCAGCCAAGAATACCTTTTTAGGAATTTGACTAATCCTCTTTTGTGTGCATAAGTTTTTAAGGACTTTTGCATAAATAGGAATTTGGTCAATTGCATCCAAAAGTAGGATATTAAATTCTACCTGTTTAAAGACCTCTAAAATTTTTTCAACTAAAGCAGTCTTCTTTTGGTTTACCAACCTATTAGTGAATGAGGCTGGTGGAGTAAAAACTCTGTCTGGGACAGTCTCTTTGGGTCTTTCAGGTACATCAGATGAACCTGAAAAAAGAGGTTCAGTAGCTGCCTCAGATTGGGGAACATTAACGGGAGCAACTGTGGGTTTGTTCTTTGGTGCTTCATCCCGTAGGTACTCTTGGCCACTTCGTAATGCATGGACTGCATTGCATTATTTGGAGGAACCTGATTGACTCTCTATGCCATTCACTTGAGGGTTTGACCTATTTGGTTGTGGGTGATGGCATGGGTTGGTGTCTGGTTGGCTGGGTAGAATACCCTTGTTCTTTTCACACATTAGGGTAACCAATTGGGTAAGTATCCTCTCCATACTGGTATGCCCTGCCATTAGAGCTGCCACATTCTCTCCAACTCATGAGTCTGGCCGGCTCACCTATGTTAGAAAACCCAGGGGGTTGCTAAAAATTACCTTGGGGAACAAAATTGGGTCTAGGAGGAGCATATGGCCTAGTGTGACTGGGAGGACCTTGATTTGGAAATTGGGGTGGGTCCACACGGTTCCCTTGGTTCCAGGAGAAGTTTGGATGATTTCTCCATCCTGGGTTGTAAGTGTTGCTATATAGATTGTACAGTGCACTTACATTAGCATTCTGAGAATTTTCCTGTGAAGGGCATTCCTCTACTGTGTGTCCAGGAGTTTGACACCAGTTGCACATTAAGACGTGCTTTTGGATAGGGTCTTTAGGAACTAAAGCTTCTATCCTTTTGATAAGGTTATCTAAGTGTGCCTCCTTAACTACCATGCCATCGACAAAGTAACCTTTACCTTTTTGGGTGCGATCTTTCTCCTGCACAGACTCCCACTCTCTTGTTTTTTCAGAGAGATGCGCCAAAAAGGTCCAAGCATCATTAGCATCCTCATAAGAAGTGAATCCTTGAGGACACATAGACTCAAACATTTGCTGATAGAAAAGTCTATCCCCTCGTAAATAACTTGACAAAGTTGCCACGTCTCAATACCATGGTGAGGGCATTCTTGGAGTAGGCCTTTGAACCTCTCCATGAGTCATGAAAAAGACTCATTTGACTCTTGTTTGAACTGCATTATATCCTGTTACACCCCAATTCTGCACCAACCAGAATGGTGTGATGAACCGTCAATAAACCAACGGTTCAACTAGGATCTCGAATAGGCTATCCTACATATGATAAACCAAAACACATTCCACATTAATCAGAGGTAATAAAGTAAATAGCAGAAGTCTAACAAATAATAAACTGAGGTTTAATCATGATAAATAATTAATATTCCATTTATTTCCAAGTAACCAAAACATAATTTAATACATATTACAATATCCAAATACGAAACTAAACACTAAACATATCCACCGCTGAAACGCTCGCTTAACGAACCATGTTCGTCCTCCCTTGCTTGCTCATCATAGCCGCCATATGTTCATATGTTGACGTGTCGACATAATCTTCAATCGTAATACCTGCAACATCAAAAACTAAAAGAATTTCGTGCACGAGGGTCAGCTCTCCAACTTGAGATCAGTGAGAAAACAAAACAATGCAACAAATATATGCATGCGATTCATTCATATCTGTGGTCAGGTATATAAGTTTGCAATGTGCTATAGAAAGGATAGATGGCCGCCGCACCTCTATACACGAGTGTGTGAAGCCGCCCAAATAACCCGGTTACTCATCGTCCCACATGCACCCATCATGGAATAGAGATAGAGCTAAAGTGCTGAGGCCCCGCCTATGACACTTTCCCTGATACTCTACCCATACCAACACGTAAGCCCCTGCTGGCGAGGGCTTGCAAACTGGGCTCACAACTAACCAATCCTAATGCCAATCAGTGTATCCAAGGCCTCACCCCAGCATCCCTCAATACGTCCATAGAGATAGGGCTAAGGCCCTCCGGCAGAGTCAGAGACTATACTGTCCGAGACCACCTCCCCTCATACCCTACGACGTAATAGTTCTGTTAAGGTAATGGCGATACGACGATGTCAGTGGACATGACTTGAGTTAGAGATAGAGCTAAAGTGCTGAGGCCCCGCCTATGACACCTCCCCCTGATACTCGCTCGCATCAAGCACACCAACCACACACATACATCCACATGCCTATTCCTATCATCATCATCATCATCACCATGTCATAAACAATAAATAAATACGCATGAACAGTAATAATAGAAATATTGGATGAAATGTTGAATGCACATAACAATCATACACGCATAAAATCATTCATGGCATTGGACTAAAGAATAAAATAGTTTATTATTAATCAATTAGTTTAGGTCTTGTTCCCTCACCTTTGCTTGTTTGTAGGTCATCTTTCAAGCCTTAAGAATCACCTTTATATCAATATTATATCGCTAGAAGACCTAACAAAGTCGATAGAATTTAATTAGAATTTATTCTAATTTTTTTAATTTACTGTTAACTGGGGGTAGCAGGACGGGTCGATGCTAGGGTAGCAGTATACTGTGACCCCCTTATAGTAGGGTCGATGCCAGGGTCGAAGGTTCCATCGACCCTGAGTGCGACCACCCCTATTCTGGACTTCCCGAATACTGGGGGACAATGCTAGGGTCGGATGTTCCATCGACCCTAGATGCGACCACCCCTTCCCTGGGTTTCTCGAATGCTGGGGGTCGATGCTAGGGTCGGATGTTCCATCGACCCTAGGTGCGACCCCCATGGTTTGAGTCGAGAATATCAAATTTCGTTCATTCTTTCATGTTTGGGTCCTATGGCTTCTTTCTATAGTCCATTCCATACATGTTCTATGGTGTAGAACTATTCTTTATTCACCTACATGGTTTCAATGATCTCCTCCATGGTTTCCATTGAAACTTAATCATGGATGGATAATTTGGGTTTCTCTTAGATCATACCCTCTTCATTATCTATACTAAGGTCTTTAGAAATTCATGGAAATAGTATCCATACCTGAGAAGTATGCTTCTTCCTCTGAATCCCTTCTCTTTGGTCTTCTTCTCCACTTTCCTTCTCTTCTCCTTCTCTTTCTTTTCTTCTCTTTCTCTCAATCCAATTAGGGTTGTAAAAGGAGTGAAAGAGGCTTAGGAATGTCCTATTTATAGAGTAAAACCTCCCAAAATAAGTCCCATTGAGTTTAGGAAAGGTTCCAATAGAAATTAGTAAAGTTTCCTAATTTTTGGTTTGTGCTATTTTTACCGATTACCGGGGGTCGATGGGGGTCGATGGGGGGGTCGGACAATCCGAGACCCCTGCGACCCCTGGTCACGGGTCGATGGTGGGGGTCGATGGGGGGGTCGGACCTGCCTGTTTAGGCATGCGACCCTACCCTCATTTTGACTGTTTTTGAGTAAAATTTCATATTGGGTCTTGGGTTTCTTCACACACTTGGTCTACTTGGCTCGACCATGATATGTAGACGGGTCATGACACGAAATGTAAGGTTAGACTGGGTTTGTGGCGTGCGGGTCTTACATATCCCCTCGAAGTTTATTTGTCTTGTGAAGAGGAAAAATTTTTTTAAGGAATAACACAGTAAATTTATCCCATGATGTAATGGAATTTATGGGAAGACCATAAAGCCATTTTTTATCTCCATCCTTGAGTGAAAAAGTGATACACCTCAATTTGACAGCATCATCACTGAGCTGTCGCATTTTAATGAGGGCACGCACCTCCTCATACTCACGGAGGAACAAGTATGCATCCTCTGAAGATAACCCATGAAAATGAGGAAGCATGGTAATGAATTGAGTTTTCAATTCATAGTTGTTGCCTGTGGCAGCTGGCAATTGAATACATGAGGGTTGTGCTGCCCTAGCAGGGTAGAACCTATCCTTAAGTATCATCTTTGGTTCAGCCATTGTAAATGATGGGTGTAAGACCCGTCGCCACGAACCCGGCCTAACCTTACATTTCGTGTCGGGACCCGTCTACATATCATGGTCGAGCCAAGTGGACCAAGTGTGTGAAGAAACCCAAGACCCAATATGAAAATTTACCCAAAAAACAGTCAAAATGAGGGTAGGGTCGCAGGTTTTAACAGACAGGTCCGACCCTCCCATCGACCCTCACCATCGACCCTCAACCATGGGTCGCAGGGTCTATGAGTTGTCCGACCCTCCCATCGACCCTCACCATCGACCCTCGGTACTCAGGAAAAACAGCACGAACTGAAAATTGAGAAACCTTCCTAATTTCAATTGGAACTTTTCCTAAACTCAATGGGACTTATTTTGGGAGGTTTTACTCTATAAATAGGACGTCCCTAAGCCTCTTTCACTCCTTTTACAACCCTAATTGGATTGAGAGAAAGAGAAGAGAAGGAAGAGAAGAAGAGAAGGAAAACTTGAAGAAAAGGCTAATGAAAAAGAGGAAATTCAGAGGAACTCTGAATCTCAGCAAAACTAAGGTATGAATACATTCCCCATGATTTATTTAAGACTTTAGAATGGTTTATGAAGAGGATATGACTTAGAAGAAACCCAAATCATCCATCCATGGTTAGGTTTTCATGGAAAACCATGGAGGAATTCATTGAAACCATGTAGGTGAATAAAGTATAGTTCTAAGCCATAGAACATGTATAGAATGGATTGTGGAAGTAAGCCATAGGACCCAATCATGAAAGAGAGAACAAAATATGATATTTTTGACTCAAACCATGGAGGGTCGCACCTAGGGTCGATGGAAGATCCGACCCTAGCATCAACCCTCAGTGTTCGGGAAGTTCAGATTAGGGGGAGGGTCGCACCCAGGGTCGATCATGACTCCGGCCCTACCTCCGACCCTCAGTTAACAGAATGGTTTTTAAATTCCGAATAAATTCTAATTAAATTCTATCGACTTTGTTAGGTCTTCTAGAAATATAATAACATTATAAAGGTGATTCTAAAGCTTGGAAGATGATCTATTAACAAGCTAAGGTGAGGGAACAAGACCTAAACTAACTGGTTAAGAATAAACTGTTTTATTTCTTGAGTCCAATGCCATATTGATTCTATGCGTGTATGCTTGTATGTGCATTTAACATGTCATCCAATATTTCTATTATTTGTTCATGCATATTTACTTTATTGTTTATAACATGATGATGATGATGATGATAGGAATAGGCATGTGAATGTTTGTGTTTGGCTAGTGTATATGGTGCGGGTAGGGATGGTATCAACCGGTACAGCCATGACCGTTCTTTATGGGGTGTATATTGTGCCATGGTCTATTCAAGTCATGTCCACTAAGCAAGTGTTAGTGTGCTTGATGCGAGGGGAGCATCAGGGGGAGGACGTGGCATTGTGGTTCAGCCTGGTCACCAGACTCTAGCTCTATCTCTACTCAAGTCTTGTCCACTAACATTGTCGTATTGCCATTACCTTAGCGGAACTAATATGTCGTAGGGTATCAGGGGGGGGGGGACGTGGCATTGTGGTTCAACCTGGTAACCAGACCCTAGCTCTATCTCTATGGATGTATTGAGGGATGCTGGAGTGAGGCCTTGGATACATTGTTTGACACTAGGGTTGGTTAGTTGCGAGCCCAGTTTGCAAGCCCTCGCCAATAGGGGCTTACGTGTTGGTATGGGCAACCGGTACAGCCATGCCATTTTCATGGGGTGTATATTGTCCATGGTGGGTGCATGTGGGGCGACAGTGCCGTTTTCATTGGGCGTTTCCACACACTCGTCTATAGAGGTGCGGCGGCCACCTATCCTTTCTATAGCACATTGTAAACTTATATACCAAACCAAAGATATGAATTGATTGCATGCATATGTTTGTTGCATTGTTTTGTTTTCTCACTGAGCTCAAGTTGGAGAGCTGACCCTCGTGCGCATAATTCTTTTAGTTTCTGATGTTGCAGGTATTATAATTGAAAATTTTGTCAACACGCCAACATATGAACATGTGGCAGACATGGTGAGCAAGCTGTGGAGGACGAAGATAGTTCGTTAAGCGAGCGTTTCAGCGGTAGATATGTTTAGTGTTTAGTTTTTATATTTGGATATTGTAATATGTATTAAATTATGTTTTGGTTACTTGGAAATAAATGGAATATTAATTATTTATCATGATTAGACCTCAGTTCATTATCTGTAAGACTTTCGCTATTTACTTTATTACCTCTGATTAATGTGGAATGTGTTTTGATTTATCATATGTGGGATAGCCTATTGTGAGATCCTGGTTGAACCGTTGGTTTATTGACGGTTCATCACATCATTCTGGTTAGTCCAGAATTGGGGTGTGACAATGGGACTCTTACTAGACGATTGCTAGAATCACAAATCCACACACTCATGCACAAAACTTTTTCAAATGATAAAATTTTCTCTTTCTTTTTCCTCTAAATTCGATGCGAAAAACTGGAGTTTTTCGAATTGGGGTCAATGCAAACCTCCTAACGATCAATGGCTTAGAGACCGGTCATATCCGCAATCACCTTGAGAAACAACGCCGTTACCGTCGAAGTTATTGGTCGTTATTCCTCTTGATAATTCGATAGCCAACATCCCTTAACACCATATCATGGTCAGGATTGAACCGTCGATTGTACTGTTCCAACCTAACGGATCGGAGGTGCAAAGAAAGGCATAAAAACCAATGTAAACTTTTTGCATTTTTCTTTTCCCTTTTTTGGAATTTTTTTTAAATCACTTTGAACTCAAAATTTTTTTTTTGTTGCATTTTTTTAAATCACTTTGAACTATTTAAAATAAGAAAAATAACGGCTTGCCCCCCCCGACAGCGGCGCCAAAAACTTAATGTGAATTAAATATGTATGTAACCGCAAGTGAACGGTATCATGCAGTAACGGGTCGATCTCAGGGAAGAATCGCTATTATCCTAACTCAAATAAGGCAAAGCGTACCAAAGGGATATGAATGAATTAACACCCTAATCACTTTAAATAAAAATTAATCAAGCAATAAAAACAATAATAACCATTCATAACGGTACGAAAATTTACGAAACCACTAACCATAAAGTAACACAGATTTATTGCAAGAAAGAAATGAAATTAAAAGTAAAAGAATGTAAGAAAAACTTATCTCGATAGAAGATTTCTCTATCATTGCTCGTCGTCTTGTTGTCACTCCAAGGCGATGTGTAAACGATTACAAAGGGAACATTCTCCCCTAAATTAAATTAGTAATGGGGTATAACCTATATTTATCTACCCTACTACGAAGTTTTAAATCTGAAATTAAGACTAAAAATAAATAAATAAATAAATAAAAATAAACTTAAGCAAGAAGAACACAACTTGAAAAGAAAAAAAAAACTAAGAATCTCAAACTCTCTCATAAATTCTCAAAACTAAGAAAAAACTCATAATAGAATTCTTGGATGGTTTTTCTATTGTTGAGCATCACATATATATACAAGTGAGTAAAGATCACAATCAATCTTTACAATTGGATTACAAGATATTTTGTGGAGATAATTTTGGTAACCAAATTCCAATATTGTAGGTTCATCGTATGTGGACGATTCTTGAGTAGAAAAAATCTTGCACCAACTCATCATATCTTTAACATCATTATCTCTTCTTGAAAACTTCCATAATTGATTGGAGCTTTCCATTCTTCCATGCCATGCCAATCTTGTAAATTTGATTCCAAATAACTAAGGAATATTTTCTCAAGAGAATAAAATCTTTCACATGAGATTGGAATACTCTTTGACTTGGTCCAAGGCTGATCTTATACACAAAATTCGTGGCTCTCCTCATAAAATTCATCTTATGCCCGGCTACTGAGTTGACTACGTGAGTTAACTGGACAGGATCACCAAAAATTCATAAAATGATCTTTTCAAGCTCAAATTTCTCCATTCTTTTACCTATACCCAACAAAGATAAAATCAACATTAACTACCTGAAAAGCATCATAAATAGAATAAGAGATGTACATTTTATGCCCTAAATTCACACATAAAATGTGTTCATCACTGGGTATCACCAACTAAAGATGAAGGCAGAAGATATTTGGAAGACTACTTTCAGGACAAAGTATGGGCATTATGAGTTCCTTGTAATGTCGTTTGGGTTGACCAACGCCCCAACATCATTCATGGAGTTGATGAACCAAGTGTTTTATGACATGTTGGATACTTCAATCATCGTGTTCATCGATGACATATTGGTCTACTCAAAGCACAGAAAGACGCATGCATCACACTTGAGAGCAGCCCTACAACAGTTGAGAAGGGAGAAGCTTTATGTCAAGTTCAAGAAGTGTGAATTTTAGCTAAAGGAAGTGGCATTCTTAGGTCACGTAGTATTTGTAGATGGTATCAAGGTAGATCTAAGTAAGATTACAGCTATTGTCACACCCTAATTTTGAACTAACCAGAATGGTGTAATGAACCTTCAATAAACCAACAGTTTAACCAGGATCTCTGTTAGGTAGTACCCACCATATCAACCACACACACATTCCACAGTAATAATCAGAGATAATAAACAAATAAGCAAAAGTCTTTATAAATAATGAACTGAGCATCTAACCATGATAAATAATTAATCTAATTATCTCTAAAACTCAAGATATAAAAGTAATTAACCCATTACATGTCAAATATAACTAAACTAATAAAAAAATGCACTGGTTGCACTCGCATGAAAGATCATGCATATCTTCTACAGCTTCTATATCCATGGCCGCAACCTATCCGTACATCGACGCATTCACATAATTTTCAACAGTAGGACCTGCATCATCAAATAAAATATTCAACATCGAAAAGGTGAGCACACATCACGGTTCAGTGAGCAAACAAAATAATGTAACAAATATATGCATGCATTCAATTCATATCTTTGGTTTAGTTTTTAAGTTTACAATATGCTATAGAAAGGTTTGGTGGCCCTCGCACCTCTATACACAAGTGTGTGAATCCGCTCAATGGATTAAACACCATTGTTGTCCCACATGCACCCACCATGGAATAGAGATAGAGCTAAAGTGTCCGGATCAAACACTGCCAACACTTTTCTTGATGCCCTACCCATACCAACACGTAAGCCCCTATTGGCGAGGGCTTACAAACTGGGCTCGCAATTAACCAATCCTAAATGTCATCCAGTGTATCCAAGGCCTCATCCTAGCATCCCTCAATACATACATAGAGATAGAGCTAAGACCCCTCAACAGAGTCAGAGACTACATGGTCTGAGACCACCTCCCCTGATGCCCTACGACGTAATAGTTTTGCTAAGGTAATGGCGATACGACGATGTTAATGGGCAAGACTTGAGTAGAGATAGAGCTAGAGTCTGGTGATCAGGTCAAAGACCACCATGCCATATCCTCCCCCTGATACTCTACTCGCATCAAGCATACTAACCACACACACATAATCACATGCCTATTCCTAGCATCATCATCATCATCATATTATAAATAGACATAAATAAATATGCATGAACAGTAATAATAGGATAATTGGAAGACATGTGAGATGTACACTACAAGCATACAAGCATAGAATCAATCATGGCATTAGACTCAATAAGTAAAACAGCTTGTTATTAGTCAATTAGTTTAGGTCTTGTTCCCTCACCTGTTAGCAATACTTGATCTCCTTCCAAGCCTTGTAAATCTCTTTTAATCAATTTAATAACCTAAAATTTATATGAATTTAAGTTAGGGTTCATATGTAACATGTTACAATAGTCAGAAATCGAAATAGAGCACTGATAGGTGTCTGATTGGTCCTATAGTCTCATACTGTATCGACCTTCCTGCTTACGGTCGGTACCCTACGATCGAATCATATGCGACAGTACCTGTGGCCATATGGTTTCTGAATTCTTCCCGAATGCCTATGGTTGATACTTTGGTCATGCTGGTCATGCTATGGTTGACCGTAGCTGCGACCTTAAGATTTATGGTCATAAACTACATTCAATTTGAATTCTTCTTGGGTCAACTCCTCGCTTTTTCTCTTGGGTTCATACTAAGGTTATCCTATGGTCATTATTAGTAGTTTCTCATCAACCATTGTCACCAAACTCACCCCTCATGATTAGCCTTGGGATTCACTCAAGGAATCACATGGATCATAATAGGTTAACATCTCCAATCCCCATAGAACCCTTATTTCATAGAATTTACATCTTTACAGATTAGGTTCATACCTTTGCCTATGGTAGAGAGCTAAAATCTTCTTAGCAAAACCTTCTACTTAGTCTTCTCTTCTTCTCCTTCTCTTCCTTCTCTTTCCTTCTCTTTCTCTTCCTTGAGGGTTTACTAATGTTCTAAAAGAGTGAAAAAATGTTGAGGGACATCCTTTATATAGAGAAAAATTCTCCATATAGAGTTCTCCAACATTAGGAAAGAAATCCCCCCTTAAATTAGGAAAGCTTTCAACTAGGGTTCTGATCTGGGGTCTCACAGTCGATGGCCCGGTCACAGAATCCGTCGGCCATAGGGTCAAAAATATCGATCCGGGTCTTGGATTAGTGACCTTTGTTTCCTACCTTATGGTCGACCATACCTACCCATGTATTCGATCATACGCATACTTTTGAGCATTTTAACTCGATTCATACTTGGTTTTGTGATCCAACTTCACACAGTCGGTCCACTTGGTCCAGTAATGATGGAAAGACCTGACACGACACGGTTAAACCAAGTTAGTAGAATGCGGGTCTTACAGCTATAATAGGATGAAAAGCATCAAAGTTAGTTGCTGAGATCATAGCTTCCTTAGATTGGCTGGTGACTATAGAAGATTTATGGAAGACTACTCAAGGATCGTTGTTCCACTCACTAGACTAACCAAGAAAGGAGAAAAGTTTATATGGATAGATGAGTGTGAGAAGTGCTTTCAGACTTTGAAGTCAAGATTAGTCTTTGCACCTATCTTGACATCCCAGCACCAGGCTTTCCGTTCACTCTATATACGGATGCATCGAGTTTGGGACTAGGATGTGTTTTAATGCAAGGAGAACAGGTGATCGCCTACGCATCAAGACAATTGAAGGAGTATGAGAAAACCTATCCTACGCATGATCTGGAATTAGCAGCGGTCATTCATGCAATCAAGACTTGGAGACACTACCTGTATGGTGAAAAGTTTCAGATCAAATCTGACCACAAGAGCCTGATTTACCTTTTCACCCAGAAGGACCTGAATATGAGACAAAGGAGATGGCTGAAACTATTAAAAGACTATGATTGCGACATCCAGTACCATCTGGGTAAGGCAAACATTGTAGCTAATGCCTTAAGTAGAAAGTGGGCGTTGAAACCTATGGCAAGACCCAGTACAAATGCCGCTCTGTGTTCTGTAGTCTTCGGCTCAATAGCGAATGAAGAACAGCATATACTAGAGTCAACAGAAGATCCAGTAGAGCAAGGCTTGATTCACAAGTTCACATTGATGTTTGCAACCTTGAAGATCTCACCAGATCTGATAGATGAGGTAAAAGCAGCAATCCTACAGGATCCATACCTCAGAACTGTACAAAAAGATCTAAAAAAGGGTAAAAGCAACCTTGACTTCACCTTAGATTCAGACAAGGTACTCAGGTATCGTGGACGATTATGTGTACCTGAAAGTGAGAACTCAAACATCAGAGACAGAATTATGATAGAAGCTCATTATACCCCATATTCGGTACATCCAGGAAGCACTGAGATGTACCACAATTTGAGAAGATTATATTGGTGGAGGCGTATGAAAGCGGATGTAGCTCAGTTTGTATTTTAATGTCTAAATTGCCAGAAAGTGAATGCAAAAAGACAAAGATCAGCTGGATTATTACAACCAGTACCAGAGCTAGTATGGAAGTGGAATTGTATCACAATGGACTTCATCACTAGCCTACCCTTGACACCAAGGTCAATGGATGTAGTATGGGTGATAGTTGATCGACTTACCAAGACAGCCCGCTTCATCGCTGTCAAACCTTAGTATACCATGGACAGGTTGGCCAAGCTATACATGGATAACATAGTCAGAGTTCACGGTGTGTCGAAGAGTATAATATTTAATAGAGATCCCTGCTTTACATCCAAGTTCTGGGAAGGATTACAGAAACCTATGGGAACCAAACTGAAGTTTAGTATAGCTTTTCATCTTCAGAAAGATGGCCAGTCAGAGAGAACTATTCAAATCTTGGAGGATATGCTCTGAGCGTGTGCCATAGATTTCAAGGGAGCTTGGGACGAGAAGCTATCGCTCATCGAGTTTGCTTATAACAATAGTTATCAGGCTACGATCCAGATGGCTCCATATGAGGCACTCTATGGGAAGAAATGTAGTACACCTCTATTATGGAATGAGGTCGGAGAGAGAAGGATCGTAGGACCAAAATTCGTAGAAGAAACCTGTCGAGCGATTGATCAAATTAAAGAATGGGTAAAGATAGCTCAAGTTCAACAAAAGAATTACACAGTTAACAAACATCGAGACCTGTTGACAGTGGGAGACAAGGTATTTCTGATGATATCACCTGTGCGAGGTCTGAAACGGTTCGGTAAAAAGGAGAAGCTATGCCCCAGATATGTGGAACCATACAAGATACTGACTAGACGTGGTAATGTGGTGTATCAACTGGTCCTACCACCATCCATGTCAAGCATTCATGATATGTTCTATGTTTCACTACTGAAGAAGTATGTCAGGGATCCATCGCATCTCTTGATAGCAGACCCACCAGACTTGACAGAGGATTTGAATTTGAGATGGAACCCATGATGCTCACAAGTCAAAAGGTACAAAACCTCCTAAATAAGGATATCCATTATGTCAAAGTACATTGAAAAAGCCAAGATGTAGAAAAAAATCAATTGAGAGGAGGAGAAAGCGATGCAAAAGGAATATCCCAACCTTTTCGATGAAGAAGATACGTATAAATTTTGAGGCCGAAATTTCTTTTAAGGGTGGGAGAGTTGTGAGAGACCAATATGTAAATTTTGGGGATGAAATTTATTTTAAGGGTGGGGAAATTGTAAGACCCGCACTCCATGAATTCGATCTAAACCTCTATTTCATGTCGTGACAAGTCTTCCAATCATAACTGGCCTAGACGGGACGAGCAGATGACAATCAGGTATGAAATCGGACCAAAACTAATGATAATTTTTATACCGGTCTTATGATACTGGTCTACATACTAGTCGATCGGTATGTCTACATAGGCAGACTAGTCAGATCCAAAAACGGATCTCTGTAGGTCCCGCTTGCCAAATCTCAGCCTTAGAGACTTTTCTAACGTAGAAAAACTTTTTTAAACTCCATCCTAGTCTATTTAAGGACTCCTAAACCTCCTTAAACCTCTTTGATTGATTCTCACAAACCCTAGAGAGGAGAAGGAGATTAAAAGAAGAGAAAAGAGTTGAAAAAGGTAGAAGAGGAGATTTCGTTGGACGAAGAACACCATAGTTCACGAACCAACGGTAAGTGCCTATACTTTTCTCTAGGTTAAGTGTTGTGATGATTGATCAATGCCATGCAAGGCTTGGTATTGATCTAAAATCCTAATTTATCGTTAAACCCTAATTTGGTTGATAAACCCTAGATTTAAATTCTAAACTAAGGTTTCTTAGAACGTAAGACTGGAATGGAAGATAAAACAAACCCTAAAATATTGCTTAGGCCTAAAATGCATAGGAGGAACCCCAGAAGCCATAATGGGTGATCGATGAAAGACGAACACCAAGTTGGTGGTTTTTTGGAGACATACAGGTCGACTATACCGGTGGCACTACGTGCGGCCGGTACCTCTTAGGTATCCTGCCAAGGCTGTCCGATCGATTATACCAGTCACACCACTGTACAGTGACCTGCTACCGGTATTTCCAGATTGGGTTGGTTTTTGACCCAGTTGATTTTCGGCCAACGTAAAACCTGTGGAACTAATTCTAACTAGACCTTAACATCGTGTAGGACCTTGTGATAATGAGATTGGACTCTGTGACGTAGAGCAAGCTAACAATCAAGCGTCAGGTAAGGGAATTAGACTAAAATCCTAATTAATTAATAACAGTAAAACGTTGTTAATAACTATTGTTTCTATGGAGTGTTGCTTATGCATATTCACATGTCATCTTTACTTTCAGTTATTATATTTGTTCATGTATACTCGCTATGCTAGGATTGTGTGTTAGGCATGTGAATGTTTTCTTTGGTATGTGGAATGGAAAGGGCCTGGGGTTTTAGATCATTCCTTACACTAGTACCTTTTCATACCACTACTATCTTAGCATGCTTGGTGCGGGTAAGGTATTAGGGGAAGGACATGGCATTTTGCTCTCCAGCCTGACCAACAGACTCGAGTCCTATCTTCATGTCGTAGGGAGCTGTATTGGGATAGGGCCTACTGTGATGACATATAGGATTGGTTAATAACGAACCCACTTGCAAGCCCTCTCCAATAGGGGTGTAGGTATTGGTATAGTAGAGGATATCAGGGGGAGGACGTGGGATGAAGGCATAGCCTGCCCACTTGACTCTAGCTCTATCTCTATACCGAAGTGAGTGATGTGGGGCGACAATGGTGTGTGATCCACTGGGCATGCTCACACTCTTGTGCATGGAGGTGCGGTGGCCGTTAAAACTTATCGTAGTACTATGTAAGTATACCAGACCAAATATAAATGTTACTCATGTATATTGTTTGTTGCATTGTCTGATTTTCTTACTGAGCTAAGTTGTGAGCTCACCCCTATGTATACACCATTTTTTAGATGTTGATGTAGGTTATACGGTGGAGGACTTTGTTGCTGCTCCGACGTATGGAACTGTTGCTACCTTGAAAGTGCAAGCAAGAAAGGACGAGCATGACGTATCATGTGAGTGCCCTTACTGTATGTACCTCTAGGATGTTTTGATTTAGTTATTTATTTCAGTTGGATTTTATAAATGATGTAAAGATATTTATTTATGTTTTGGTTTATCGAATAATTGGGATAATTTATTTAAGTATCAATAGAATACTCAATTCATTTAATTAAGACTTCCGTTGTATCTAATTATATTTTGATTATGGATATGTGCAATGGTTTGTATAAGTGGATACGGTCTTATCGAGATCCTGGTGTGAACCATTGGTTTAGTGACGGTTCACTCACACTTCTGGTTCAGTCGGAATTGGGGTGTGATAATCGATTTGATATAGATACTAGATATTATTGATGTTGGAATTTGACTTCTCTTTCTAAGGTAGGGCCTCAGTAGTTTACAGACAACAACAAAGATAAACAAGAGAGTGACCAGACTCGGGGTCTATGGGTACACTCCAATGCTTAATCAAATTCGAACAGTTAACAGTAAAAACAAGGTTAGACAGTAGCAAAAAGTAATAAACATGCATTGTGTTGTGATGTAATAATATCATAACCTGAGGTAACCTTCGGTAAGTGGGTTTATTTATAGGAATGTGGTGTGAGATTCACCTATCTTTGTTACTGTTTGCCAAAAATACATCTATTGAGTGTACCCCTGATAATACAATAAAGTCATATTTACCCCCGCGAAAGTGATTAGGACGGAGTTGCTCCATGTGGGGAGATATGTGCATCATGTATATGTCATTGATTGGCTAGTGGCATTTATACATATCAGTTGGCCCCTATTCTTTTAGGCTCCTAGGTCTAAGGGAGTAAGGAATAGCTCGGCCTTGGAGGCCGGCCTCGGAGGTTGGCCAGATTGATCAATCTATCCATTTGTTGTGAGGTGAGTTCTTCTTGATAATGATCTTGGTCATAGGGTAGCAAGTGTTGCTTATAGTTGACATGTTCTATGCGATATTAGATGCCTTTCCTATGACCTTGTCCAATCGACTGGTGGGATTTATTGTTGTTTTTATCCAATTATGCCATGAAATCAGTTGAACCACATGACACATCTCATTTTCTACAAGCAATATGTGCTTTGCGAAATTAATCTAATCGTCTTCTCATCTGCTACCATTCTGTAAGATTGCGTCAAGTTCATCTGACAGCTAAGGACTGATGGTTGAAGTCCGGAACACACGTTTTATCATCTATGGGCAATGAATATCTCTCATGTCAGGATACCCCATGTGTGTCCATATCTTTGGGTGTGTCCGATATCTTTGCAAAGAAGGCTGGTCATCAGGGCACTAATGGTCTTGGGAATCGTAGACCATAAGGAAAATGGTAGCTAGTGCTCACTCTTATGGTTGGAAACTATGGGAAATCGAGGATTTCATGGGCATTCTATATAAGATGTTTGGGTTCCTTATATTTGAACATCTCTCGTTCGGAGTTGTGAGTATGCTGGTTATTGATCTTGAACATCAAAGTTCATCGTGGAGAGTTATTCTGTCTTTGTGAAGGCTAAGGATGGAGGCTTCCTCTAGTTGTATAGGTTAAGTCGATCGGAGTTTCATAAACATAAGTATGCCTCACTTTTCACCCATACACGTGGGCAGGAGGACTTATATAGATTCTAAACAATCTTGCAAGACTCATACAGTTGAAAATTTCATCTAAAGAGATGGAATTTTAAGAAATTTCAAGAAATTCAAAAATATCGACAAATTATGGCAAAAATGAAAAATTTCAAGTTTCTCGATAACCAACCGATGAAACTCAAATATTTTTGAGGGCTTTCATCCATTGAGTCACCAACAACAAAAGCCCCCAATAAAAATCGAATTTTTACAGTTGTAAAAAGTTTAATTTGAAGAAAATGATATAAATGAGCAAAAACCTAGTTAAGAAACCCTAAAAACATGAAACTGTAGAGAACATACCTGTAGGAGAGGAGTAGACGTCGAAATGAGAAGCAAATATCACCAATGGGTCCGAGTTGTCACTGTAGCAACTCAGAGGGACGAGCCGAGTGGGAAAGGAGAAGGAAGAATGAGAAATGGATTCAAAATCAGGATTAAAAACCTGATTTTTAGTCCGAGGGTCGGAGAATTCGACCAAAACATTCGACCCCCCCTCCGACCCACGGCTCTCGGTGATCTGACAGAGAACCAGGGGTCGAACCCAGGGTCGGACATCCATCGACCCCCGGCTCTCGGTAAGAATCAGTGATTCTCAGGGTCGCATACCTGAGGGTCGGACACCCATCGACCCCCACCATCGACCCTGCAGTGAAAAATACAGTATTTTTGACAGAATGATCTGAAAATTTTGAAATTTTCATTGATTAGTGGATTTAAATGTGAGAATGAAGTATATAATGATTGCTTCACGTATTCTATGATTTTCAGGCATCCCCACTACCAGAACAGATAATGGCTGGACGCAGAGTGACCAGACAAAGCCGTAACTCTATCCCACCACCATTACCTATGGGGGAAGACAGTCATATACACCCAAAAACACAGGAGAATCCGAATACGGCACCATCCGTAGTTAACAGGCAGACAAATCCTACAAATCTGCCAGCTCCACTTACAAACCTGGTTATAGCCGTGATGAATTTGGCACAACAGCTGTAGCAAATACAACAGGTACAAGCAACTATGCAAGCTTCCATAGGCATGACTTTTCCAGCTGCATAGTCGACACCGATGCCAGTAGGACAGGAAAGCACAGTACCAGGGGGAAGTAACTTTGTACCCCACGCACCTCAGACTCCCATCATGTAGGCTCAAATACAAAACCTTGAAGTAGCTCCAGGTGGATATCAATACCAACCACCTACGTATGGGGCTTATGTCCCGCATTAACTAGACCACTCCTGACTGGTGGAGCGTTTTCTGAAGATGAAGCCCAAGGAGTATAGTGGTAAGCCAGCTGATCCGTTGTGGCCAGCACATTGGATCGATGAGATGGAGAGAAACTTCACGATGATGACAATGAATGAAGAAGAGAAAGTACTGTGTGCAACTTTCATGCTGAAAGGCGATGCACACCACCGGTGGAAGTCCACACGGACGTATTTAATGACAAAGCACACCCAATTGACTTGGGATATATATAAGGAGGCATTCTTTGAGAAGTATTTTCCTAGGAGTTTCAGAGATTCCATTGAGAAGGAGTTCCTGAGTTTATATCAGGGACAGATGACTGTCGATGCATATCAACAGCGTTATGAGGAGCTGTTTTTCTTTGCACCAGTTAGTATGCAAGTGGAATATACAAAAACCCGAAGGTTCATTATGGGACTTAGGGGAAGCATACGTGAACATGTTCTGGGACTTGAAAAGAAAATCTACAATGAAGCTGTACAAATTGCTCGAGTGATAGAGTCGAGCCAGAAAGAGAGCTACCTTGCTCAAAATAGAGGAATCAAAAGGCCAAATGGAAATTCTTGCAACGGAGGGAACACCAAGGTATTCAAACCCTTCCGTACTCAAGGTTTCAATGCTACAGCCAAGACTACTTCAGCAGCTCAACAGCAACAAAAGCCAAATAATGAAGGATTAAAATGCTATAACTGCAATCAATTGGGACATATGGCAAGGGAGTGTCCTAAGCCCAAGAAACAACTACAACAAGGCAAGGTTTACACGGTTACATCTGAGGATGCTGCTGCATCGCCTGATGTGGTCATAGGTATGACATGAATCTTATCATTTTGTGTTACATTATGTGAGCATGTAGACTAAATCAAAACAAATCGTAGGTATCGTACCTATTAATGGCATTCCCGCCAGAGTACTCTTTGATTCAGGAGCTACTCATTCTTTTATATCTGTGTCATTTGAAAAGAAGCTAAATCTATCCCTCAAATCCTTAGACTACAAACTGCTTGTACGATCGCCTATGGGATTAGAAGTGGAATTAGAAAAAGATTATGGACCATGTCCTGTTCTTATTGACGATAAGACTTTGGATGCAACCTTGATCCAACTTGAGATGGCAGACTTTGATGTCATCTTGGGAATGGATTGGTTAGCTCGGCATTCTGCAAACCTATTGTGTGCCAAAAAAAAGCTGATATTTAAAGACAAAGAAGGAGCAGAGTTTAATTTTACGGGAACCAAACTTCCCCGTAAACGAAAGCTCATACTCTCTGCATTAAAGGCTAGGAAGTGCCTTGAGAAATGAGCAGTTGGGTATCTAGTATCTGTGGTCAATCTTACCAAAGAAGCACCACGAATGGAGGATATTGATGTCATGCATGACTATCCAGATGTATTTCCTAAAGAACTACCAGGACTACCACCCGACCGCGCTACAGAGTTTGTTATAGATCTGATACCCGGAGCCGCACCAATATCTAAAGCACCTTATCGAATGGCTCCTACTGAACTGAAGGAATTAAAAGTACAACTACAAGAACTGCTGGACAAGGGCTACATCTGACCTAGCATATCACCATGGGGAGCGCCAGTATTGTTCGTAAAGAAGAAGGATGGTAGTGTTTGATTGTGTATAGACTACCGAGAACTGAATAAACTGACAATCAAGAATCGATATCCATTGCCTCGGATCAATGACCTGTTCGATCAGTTGCAAGGTGCTAAAGTGTTCTCCAAGATCGATCATCGGTCAGGCTACCATCAGTTGAAGATCAAAGACGGTGATATCCCCAAGACAGCATTCAGGACCAGATATGGACATTATGAATTTTTGGTCATGTCTTTCGGATTGACGAACGCACCTGTGACTTTTATGGAACTTATGAATCGGGTATTCTACGATATGTTGGACACGTCGGTTATTGTATTCATCGATGATATATTGGTCTACTCCAAGGACAAGGGAACTCATATTAAGATTCTAAACGCTGCTCTGCAGCGATTACGGAAGGAGAAGCTCTACGCCAAATTTACAAAGTGTGAGTTTTGGCTAAAGGAAGTTGTTTTTCTAGGCCATGTTGTATCCGCTGAAGGAATTAAAGTGGATCCTAGCAAGATCGAAGCTATTGTGAAGTGGAAAGCACCAAAGAGCGTTGCAGAAATTAAAAGTTTCTTAGGTCTAGCAGGGTATTATCGACGATTTATGGAGGACTATTCCCGAATTGCCGTACCTCTCACCAGTTTGACTAAGAAGGGCAAAAAGTTTGTTTGGACTGATAAATGCGAGAAGAGTTTCCAAACATTGAAGGCTAGATTGATATCTGCTTCAATCTTGACTATTCCGATTCCAAGATAGCCATTTATTTTCTACACTGATGCATCAGGATTGGGATTAGGATGTCTACTTATGCAAGGAGAACAGGTAATTGCTTATGCCTCAAGACAATTGAAAACACATGAGAAGAACTATCCCATTCATGATTTGGAATTAGTGGGAGTAGTACATGCTGTCAAAATATGGAGACATTACTTATACGGAGAGAAATTTCAGATTAAATCAGATCATAAGAGTCTTACTTACCTCTTTAATCAGAAGGAGTTGAATATGAGACAAAGAAGATGGCTGGAACTATTGAAAGACTATGATTGTGATATCCAGTAGCATCCGGGGAAAGCTAATGTGGTTGCTGACACGCTGAGTAGAAAGGCAATGATGAAATCTCAAGAGCAGGTTAGCACCACTGCTGCACTGTGTGCTACCGGAAAAGTATTCAGTTACGGTAATGAACAATTTGTGATAGATGCACCGGGTGAATCAACCAACCAAGGGTTTATCCATTGGTTTGCAAATATGTTCGCCACATTGAATATTGTACCCAATATACTTGATGAAGTGAAAACAAAGATTAAATCAGACCCTTATCTAAGAACAGTACAAGAAGACATCGAAAAAGGTTGGACTGTTCCTGAGTTCACCTTAGATGATGAAAAGGTATTAAAATACAAAGGAAGAATATGTGTACCTGAAACAGAAAGTTTGGACATTAGACACCGACTAATGAAGGAAGCCCATACCATCGCCTATTCGATACACCCTGGAAGTACAAAAATGTATCATGACTTAAAGAAATTATATTGGTGGAGAGGAATGAAAGCAAATATAGCCAAGTTCGTGTCTCAATGCCTAAATTGTCAGAAGGTGAAAGCTGAACGACAAAGACCAGCAAGATTGTTACAGCCGTTACCAGAACCAGCATGGAAATGAGACTGCATCACTATGGACTTCATTACAGGGTTACCATTGACTCCCCGAGTAATTGATGCAGTTTGGGTGATTGTAGACCGACTGACGAAAACGGCTCGATTTATAGCTATACGACCTCAGTATACACTGGAGAGGTTAGCTAAGTTGTATGTGGATAATATTGTCAGATTACATGGTGTACCTGAAAGCATTGTGTCTGACAGAGATCCACGTTTTACTTCAAAGTTTTGGGAAGGATTGCAGAAGGCTATGGGTACAACATTGAAGTTCAATACTGCATTCCATCCTCAGACAGACTGACAATCGGAGCGCACCATTCAGATTCTATAAGACATGCTCCGAGCTTGTGTAATTGATTTTAAAGGATCATGGGATGAAAAGTTACCACTGATTGAGTTCTCTTACAACAATAGCTATCAGGCTATTATACAGATGTCACCCTATGAAGCACTATATGGCAGGAAGTGTCGAACTCCTTTGTTTTGGAATGAAGTTGGAGAACGTAGTATTGTTGGACCAGAATTTGTTTAAGAGACATGTTGAGTAGTCGACATTATCAAGGAAAGAGTAAGAATGGTTCAGAATCGACAGAAGCAATATTCAGATACTAGACGCTGATACCTTGAATTCACCGTAGGTGATAAGGTATTCCTCAAAGTGTCACCTATGCGAGGTTTGAAACGGTTCGGACAGAAAGGGAAACTAAGTCCGAGATATGTCGGACCATATGAGATTCTAGCTAAACGTGGAAAAGTGGCTTACCAGTTAGCACTACCACCATCTATGTCAAGTGTGCATGACGTATTTCATATCTTCTTATTGAAGAAGTATGTCAGAGATCCAACGCACGTTTTGGTAGTAGATCTACCTGATTTGACGGATGATTTGACATTTGAAGTAGCACCAACTGAAATCACCAGTCGAAAGGTGCAACAACTACGCAACCATGACATTTATTATGTTAAAGTCACCTGGAGAAGCAGAGATATAGAAGAAATCACATGGGAAGAAGAGAATGCTATGCAAAAGTAATACCCTCATCTATTCGACTCGGAAGGTATGAACAATTTTGAGGACGAAATTTTTATAAGTAGGGGGGAGTTTTAAGACTCGTATCGAACTAACCGGTCTTAGCACCTTGTACCAGGTCTACCTATCATGGTCGAGCCAAATGGACCAAGTGCGTGAAGGAAATAGCAAAATCAGGTATTAAACTGACCCAAAAACAGTAAAATGGAGGGCAGGGTCGCATACCCAGACAGGCAGGGTCGACCCCCCCTCATTAGGAAGTCAGACCCCTGATATTTTAACTCGGGGTTGGACAAGTTAGACCTGAGGGTCGACGGGATCATCGACCCCCTCATCGACCCCCTCTCTGCCGACAGAAATCGTAAATAGGAAACTTTCCAAATTTCAAGGGGACTCTTTTCTAAACTCAATGGGACTTATTTTGGGAGGTTCTCGTCTATAAATAGGACGTCCCTAAGCCTCTTTCACTCCTTTTGAAACCCTAATTGAAAGTGAGAGAAAGAGAAGAGAAGGAGAAGAGAAGGAAAGTTGGAAAAGAATACTAAAGTGAAGAATTCAGAGAAACCTCTGAATCTCAGCAAACCTAAAGGTATGGGTATGTTTCCATTAATAATTTAAGACCTTAGAATAGCTTACGAAGAGGGTATGATCTAGGAGAAACCCAAATCATTCATCCATGGGAGGATTTCAATGAAATCCATGGAGGAAATCATGGTAGGCAAAGTAAGGAAATAGTTTGAAGCCATAGAACAAGCATAGAATGGATTGTGGAAGTAAGCCATAGGACCCAAACATGAAAGAATGGACTGTAGAATGAAATTTTCAACTCAAACCACGGGGGGTCGCACATGGGGTCGATTGGGAATCGACCCTACCAGACCACATGATCGACCCCCAGCATTCGGGAAATCCAGGGATTGGGTGGTCGCACCCAGGGTCGATGGAATTCCATCTGACCCTGGCATCGACCCTACCCTGGGGGTCGCAGTAAACTGCTACCCTACCTGCGACCCACCCTGTGACCCTCGCTTAACAGCAAGCCTAAAATTATCGAAATGACTTCTAACTAAAATCTATCGACTTGTTAGGTTTTCCTATTAATATAAAAGTGATTCTTAAAGCTTGAAAGAGGATCTACACTCAAGCGAAGGTGAGGGAACAAGACCTAAACTAATTGGCTAATAATAAACTATTTTTATTTTCTTGAGTCCAATGCCATGACTGATTCTATGCGTGTATGCTTGTAATGTACATTCAATATGTCATCCAATATTCCTGCTATTAATGTTCATGCATATTTAATTCTATTTTATTTATAACATGATGATGATGATGCTAGGAATAGGCATGTGAATGTATGTGTGTGGTTAGTGTGTTTGATGCGAGTGGAGCATCAGGGGGAGGACGTGACATTGTGGTTCAACCTGGTCACTAGACTCTAGCTCTATCTCTACTCAAGTCTTGCCCACTGACATCGTCATATCGCCATTACCTTAGCAGAACTATTACGTCGTAAGGTATCAGGGGAGGTGGTCTCGGACCGTGTAGTCTTCGACTCTGCCAGGAGGCCTTAGCTCTATCTCTATGGATGTATTGAGAGATGCTGGGGTGAGGCCTTGGGTACACTGTTTGACATTAGGATTGGTTAGTTGCGACCCCAGTTTACAAGCCCTCGCCAGCAGGGGCTTACGTGTTGGTATGGGTAGAGTATCAAGGGAAGTGTGATGCGGTGTGGTCCTAAGCACTTTAGCTATATCTCTATTTCATAGTGGGTGCATGTGGGACGACAATAAACGTTAACCTTTGGGCAGCTTCACACACTCGTGTATAGAGGTGAGGCGGCCACCGAACCTTTCTATAGCACATTGTAAACTTCTATACCAAACCACAGATATGAATTGAATGCATGCATATGTTTGTTGCATTGTTTTGTTTTCTCACTGAGCCGTGATGTGTGCTCACCCTTTCGACGTCGAATATTTTTAGTTGATGATGTAGGTACTACTGTGGAAGATTATATGAATGCTTCTGTGTACGGGCACGTTGCTGCGATGGAGGCTGAAGACATAGTGGGGACGCATGACTCCTCATGCGAGTGCAACTCATTCGTTTTTTATTAGATTTTATTTAAACTATTAAGAAAATGTAATTGATATTTACTTACTTATGTCTCGATTGATACAACATAATTTGATATTTTATTTATGATTATCACAATTAGATTCCTCAGTTCATTTAATATAAAGACTTTCGCTATCATGTATTTATTCTGATTATGGTTGTGGGGGTGTATGGTTTAGTTCTACCAGGACACAGCCTATTAGAGATCCTGGTTGAACCGTTGGTTTATTAGTGGTTCATCACACTATTCTGAATAGTGTGGAATTGGTGTGTGACAACATGTTACAGTAGTCGAAAATTGAAATAGAGCACTGATAGGTGTCTGATTGGTCCTATAGTCTCATACTATGTCTACCTTACTACCTATGGTAGATACCCTACAGTCACATATGGTGCAACAGTAGCTGCGACCATATGATTTCTGAAATCTTTTCGAATGCCTATGGTCGATCCTCTGGTCATGCTGGTCATGCTATGGTCGATCGTGTTGCAACTTTGAAATTTCTGGTCACAGACTACATGCAATTCGAGTTCTTCCTGGATCAATTCCTCTACTTTTCAATTGGATTTATACTAAGGTCATCATTAGTAGTTTCTTATCAACCTTAATCATCAAACTCATCCCTCATGGTTATCCTTGGGATTTTCTTAAGGAATCACATAGATCATAATAGGTTGATATCTCCTAACCTCCATAGAAGTCGTATATCTTAGAGTTTACATCTCCAGAGATCAGGTTCATACCTTTGCCTATGGTAGAGAGCCAATCTCTTCTTAGCAAAATCCTCTCCTTAGCCTTTTCTTCTTATCCATCTCTTCCTTTTCTTCCCTTCTCTTTCTCTAGGGTTTTGTTAATGTTCTAAAAGAGTAAAAAAAGCTGAGGGACGTCCTTTATATAGAGGAAAACTTCTCCATATAGAGTCATCTTTCAATTAGGAAAGAAATCCCTTAGTTTAGGAAAGTTTCCAAAACTCGGAGTTTGATCTGGGGTCTCACAGTCGATGGCTACGGTCGCAGAATCCGTCGACCGTAGGGTCAAAATCATCAATCGTAGGGTTCTGGATCTGAGATCTTCATTCTTACCATATGGTCGACCATACCTACCCAGTTATCCGACCATATGCATACAGTTTTGGGTGTTGAGTCGATTTTTATAGCTGGTTTGTGATCCATCTTCACACGATCGGTCTACTTGGTCCAGCTATGATGGGAAGATCTGACACAACACGGTTAGACCAAGTTAGTGGAATGCGGGTCTTACAACTCCCCCCCTCTTATATAAATTTCATCCCCAAAATTTGTACATACCTTTCGAGTCGAAATAGGTGAGGATATTGCTTTCGCTTAGCGTTTTCTTCTTCCCATGTAATTTCTTCCATATTTTGGCTTCTCGAAGTAACTTTAACATAGTAAATGTTACGTTGTAAAGACGTTGAACCTCCCGGGTAGTGATTTCAAAAGGTACCACTTCAAACGTCAAATCTTTAGTCAAATCCGGTGGATCCGTTGCTAACATGTGTGTTGGATCTCTGACATACTTCTTCAGTTGGGAGACATGGAATACATCATGGACACTAGACATTGATGGTGGTAATGTTAACTGATATACTACCTTTCCACGTCTTGCCAGAATCTCATAAGGTCTAATATATCTAGGACATAGCTTTCCTTTCTGTCCAAACCTTTTTAAACCACGCATAGGGGATATTTTCATAAATACATTATCACCTATGACAAATTCAAGATCTTCGTCGATTGTCCGCATATTGCTTCTGACGATTCTGAGCTATTCGGACCCTTTCCTTGATAATTTCGACCACTCAACATGTTTCTTCAACAAACTTTGGTCCAACAACACTATGCTCTCCAATTTCATTCCAAAACAAAGGAGTTCGACACTTCATACCATACAGTGCTTCATAAGGTAACATCTGTATTGTAGCTTGATAGCTATTGTTATAAGCGAACTCGACCAATGATAACTTCTCATCCCATGATCCCTTAAAATCAATTACACAAGCTCAGAGCATATCTTCTAAAATCTAAATGGTACGTTCTGACTGTCCATCGGTCTGAGGATGGAATACAGTACTAAACTTCAACGTTGTACCCACAACCTTCTATAATCTTTCCCAAAACTTTGAAGTAAAGCGTGGTTCTCTGTCGGACACTATGCTTTTAGGTATACTATGCAATCTGACAATATTATCCACATACAGCTTAGCTAACCTCCCTAGGGTATACTGAGCTCATATAGCTATGAAACGAGTTGTCTTAGTCAAACGATCTACAATCACCCAGACCGCATCAACTACTCGGGGAGTCAATGGTAACCCGGTGATGAAGTCCATAGTAATGCAGTCCCATTTCCATGTTGGTTCTAGAAGTGGCTGCAACAATCTTGCAAGTCTTTACCTTTCAGCCTTTACCTGTTGACAATTTAAGCATTGAGACACAAATTTAGCTACATCCGCTTTCATTCCCCTCTACCAGTATAGTTTCTTCAAATCATGATACGTCTTTGTACTCCCGGGATGTATCAAATAAGCAGTGGTGTGGGCTTCCTTCATTAGTCTGTGTCTAATATCCAAGTCTTCATTTTCAGGAACACATACTCTCCCTTTGTATCTTATTACTTTATCAGAATCCAAGGTGAATTCAAGGTTAGTCCTACATTTTTCAAGGTCTTCTTGCACCGTTCTCAGATAGGGGTCTGATTGAATAACTGCTTTTACTTCGTCTATCAGATCTGGTACAATCTTTAATGTAGCAAACATGTTTGAGAATCGATGAATAAATCCTAGGTCGGTTGAATTACCTGGTTTATCGATCACGAACTACTCATTACCGTAGCTGAATACTCTTCCTGCAACGCACATTGCAGCATTAGTATTAGCTTCTTCCTGTGGTCTTGTCATTGCTTTTCTACTTAGTTCATCGGCCACTACATTAGCCTTTCTTGGATGATACTGGATATTATAATCATAATCTTTTAACGATTCCAGCCATCTCCTCTGTCTCATGTTCAACTCCTTCTGATTGAAAAGATGAGTGAGACTCTTATGATCTGATTTAATCTGAAATTTCTCTCCATACAAATAATGTCTCCATATCTTAACAACATGTACTACTACTGCTAGTTCCAAGTCATGAGTTGGGTAATTTTTCCTATGTGACTTTAATTATCTGGAAGCATACGCAATTACTTGCTCTCTTCGCATGTAAACGCATCCGAAACCTAATCCAAACGCATCGATGTACAAGATAAATGGTTTTCCTGGAATCAGAATAGTCAAGATGGGAGCTGATATTAATCTTGTCTTCAATATTTGGAAACACTCTTCACATTTATAGGTCCAAACAAATTTTTATCCTTTCTTTGTCAGGTAGGTGAGAGGTACGGCGATTCTAGAGTAATCTTCCATGAACCGTCAATAGTAACCAGCTAAACCTAAGAAACTTCTATTTTCTTTAACATTCTTAGGTGCTTTCCATTTCACAATGGCTTCAATCTTGCTAGGATCCACTTTAATTCCTTCAGCGGATACTACATGGCCTAAGAAAGTGACTTCATTCAGCCAGAACCCACACTTAGTAAATTTTGGGTAAAACTTATCTTTTCTTAGTCATTGCAAAGCGGTTCTTAGATTTGTGACATAAGTTTCTTTGTCCTAGGAGTATACTAGTATGTCGTCAATGAATACGATGATAGAAGTATCCAACATATCGTGGAATACCCGATTCATGAGTTCCATAAAAGTTACGGGTGCTTTAGTCAATCCAAAAGACATGACTAAAAATTCATAATGTCCATATCTGGTTTTGAATGCGGTCTTCGAAATATCACCTTCCTTAATCTTCAACTGATGGTATCCTGACCGAAGATTAATTTTGGAGAACACTTTGGCACCTTGCAACTGATCGAACAAGTTATCGATCCGAGGCAACGGATACCGATTCTTGATTGTAAGCTTATTCAATTCTCGATAATCTATACATAGTCGAACGCTACCGTCTTTCTTTTTCACGAACAATACTGGCGCTTCCCATGGTGATATACTGGGTCTAATATAACCATTGTCCAATAATTCTTATAATTGTACCTTCAGTTCCTTCAGTTCAATAGGAGCCATTCAATAGGGTGCTTTAGATACAGGGGTGACACCGAGTATAAGATCTATAACAAACTCTGTCGCTCGGTCAGGTGGTAGTCTTGGTAATTCCTCAGGAAATACATCCAAAAATTCATGCACAACTTCAATATCCTCTATTTGTGGTGCTTCCTTGGTGAGGTCGACCACGGACACTAAGTACCCAATTCCTCCTTTCTTGAGATGCATAGAGGATGAGCTTTCGTTTACGAGAAAGTTTGGTTCCCATAAAACTAAACTCTGCTCCTTCTTTGTCTTTAAATGTCAGTTTCTTTTTCGCACATAAGAGGTTTGCGGAGTACCGAGCTAAACAATCCATTCCCAAGATAACGTTAAAGTCTGTCATCTCGAGTTGAATTAAAGTTGCATCCAAAATCTTCTCACCGATAAGAACTAGACATGATCCATAACCTTTGTCTAGTTCTATTTCTAATCCCATGGGTGATCGTACAAGCAGTTTGCAGTCTAAAGATCTAAGGGGTAGATTTAACTTCTTTTCAAACGACACAGATATAAAAGAATAAGTAGTCCCAGAATCAAAGAGTACTCTGGCGGGTAAGCCATTAATAGGTACGATACCTGTGATTTTCTTCTTATATTAATCTACATGCTCACACAAGATAGTACAAAACAAAAGGTTCAGGTCATACCTGTGACCACATCAGGCGATGCGACAACATCCTCAGAAGTAACTGCATAAACTTTCCCTTGCTGTAGCTGCTTCCTTGGCTTAGGACACTCTCTTGAATAATGTCCTACTTGATCGCAACTGAAGCATTTGACTCCAGCATTACTTTGCTACTATTGAGGTTGGGCTGTCAGAGTAGTCTTGGCTGCAGTATTAAAGCCTTGAGTACGAAAGGGTTTAAATGTCTTTGAGTCCCCTCCGTTGTATGAGTTTCCATTGGGCCTTTTTATACCTCTGTTCTGAGCAAAATAACTTTTCCTCCGGCTTGATTCCAGTACTTGAGCAATCTGTATAGCTTCATTATAAATCTTCTTTTTCAGTCCCAATACATGCTTACAGATACTTCCCCTAAGTCCCATGACGAACCTTCTGGTTTTGATATTTTCCTCCTACATGCTAGAGGGAGCAAATAAGAACAGTTCTTCATAACGTTATTGATATGCGTCTACAATCAACTGTCCTTGATATAGACTCAAGAACTCCTTTTCCATTTGATCTCTGAAACACCTGAAAAAATACTTCTCGAAGAAAGCTTCTTTATAAATAACCCATGCCAGTTGGGCGTGCTTTGTTAACAGATAATTTCTAGTTGATTTCCACCAGTGGTGTGCGTCACCTTTCAACATAAATGTGGCACATAATACCTTCTCTTCTTCATTTATAGTCATCATCATAAAGTTTCTTTCCATCTCATCGATCTAGTGAGCTAGCCATAACGGATCTGATGGCTTACCTGTGAATTCCTTCGGCTTCAACTTCAGGAAATGCTCGATCAATCGAGAGTGATCAAGATGATATTATGCATATGCCTCATACATAGGCGGTTGGTATTGATAATTACCTTGGTTATACCCGCCTTGCGGTGCTTCAGAGTTTTGCACTTGGCCTTGTACTGCTGGTGTTTACGGTGCTTAGGGTTTAGTGTTGCTACCACCAGGTGCCATACTAGCTTGTCCTGCAAGTAAAGATGTTGTGTTTGCAACTAGGAAAGCAATTCCTATAGCAGCTTGCATGTTAGCTTGCATTTTTTGTGCCAAATTCATCCCCACAGTAGCCAAATCCGTAGGTGGTGCATGTAAGTTGGTTGGGTTGGCTTGGGTGTGAGCATTCTGAGGTGCAGCATTCTGAGCTCCAATATTTTCTTCCTGCCCTTGTTGACCTTCATTGTCATTGGTCTCCATAGGTGGTGGAGATAGGTTTGCATTCTGTCTCCTTCTACTTACTCTACATCTAGCCATTTAAACTCTTGGTTGATAGTACTTAGAAAAGCTGTACTTGTGAGACAAAATAGAATGGTAGTATTAGGTTAGTCTCAAAATGGAAAGCGAGAGAAGAAATAAAATCAACAGGTAAAAGTTCGAGTAGAATCAAAAAGCAGGCAACAGTTAGTCATACTGTCGCATGTTGTGTGACCATAGGTTCGACCATCAAAACCCTGGTAACTTCCTGGGACCCTATGGTCGATCATACGGTCGATGGTTTTGGTCGAATTGTGCGACCTTATGGTTCAAAATCAAGTTTTTAAACCTGTTTTTCTGAGATTTTCCTCTCATTGCTCCCTCTTTCTCCTATGGTCTCAACTCAGCTCGCCACCATAAAGTTTCTACAGTATCAACCATACGAACTTGGTGATTTTTCCATCGATCGACAATCTTCCTACCATTCCTCAAGGTATGTTCTCTACTCTTTTCCCTTTTTATGCTTTCATACTTAGATTTTAGTCATTTGTAGGGTTTTCTTCTAATTAATATTTTTTGAATCGTAAAAATTTAATTTTTATTGGGGGTTATTGCTATTGGCCACCCAATGAATGAAAACCCTCAAGAAAATTTGAGTTTTATCGGTTGGTCTGATAAAATTTTTGAAATTCCTAATTTTTTACCAAGATTTTGGGATTTTTTTCAATTGTCAAAATTTCTTCAAAATTTGACCTACCTAGTTGAAATTTTCCATTGTATGAACCTTGCAAGATGGACCTATGTAAGTCCTCCTACCCAAATGTTTGGGTGAAAAGTGAGGTTTTTCCCATTTTACGTTGTTATGCTGTCAAATTTTCACATTTTTTAACTTGTTTTTCTTATTTTCTTCTCTTGCAATTATCATGGTTCACACTAAGGTTCCTCGAGTTCATGACTCACGTCGCTTCAGGTCCGTGGAAGCAGAAACACAATACCCTTGGTTTAATCGAAAGAAGGTGAAAGGGGGTAGATGTGTTAACTTATCCCATTTAGTCATGTTTGATGTGGAAAGGGCATTTGGAGATATGGGTTGGCTGCCAGTGATTCTGTACAAGGCTTGTACTCGCCCAGATTTAGTGAAGCAGTTGTACTGTCACCTTCAGGTGGAGGGTGACCTAGAGGATGTTGACAGGGGTAGAGAGCTTCGGATCATCAGTTGGGTGAAAGGGGTTCCGATCTCTTTCAATTGTCAGGAGTTCGCTGATATCCTAGGCATCTCAAATGATGGTCAGTTGGTTTACTGTGTGCTAAGGGAGCCACAGTTTCTGTCTACACATGTACGTGTAGAGATAAATAATCAAATTCTTCGGGATGAGCATTGGAAGATGAAAGTTGTAAGACCCGTATCGAACTAACCGGTCTTACCACCTTGTACCAGGTCTACCTATCATGGTCGAGCCAAATGGACCAAGTGCGTAAAGAAAATAACGAGACCAGGTATTAAACTGACCCAAAAATAGTAAAATAAGGGGTAGGATCGCATACTCAAATAGGCAGGGTCGACCCCACCTCATTAGGGAGTCAGACCCCTGAATTTTAGACCTAGGGTCGAACAATTTAGACCCTAGGGTCGACGGGATCTTCGACCCCCTCATCGACCCCCTCATCACCGACAGAAACAGTAAATAAGAAACTTTCCAAATTTCAAGGGTATTCTTTCCTAATCTCAATGGGACTTATTTTGGGAGGTTCTCCTCTATAAATAGGATGTCCCTTAGTCTCTTTCACTCCTTTTGAAACCCTAATTGAAAGAGAAGAGAAGGAGAAGCGAAGGAAAGTTGAAGAAGAAGACTAAAGAGAAGAATTCAGAGAAACCTCTGAATCTCAGCAAACCTAAGGTATGGGTATGCTTCCATTAATAATTTAAGACCTTAGAATAGTTCATGAAGAGGGTATGATCTAGGAGAAACCTAAATCATCCATACATGGGAAGATTTCAATGAAATCCATGGAGGGAATCATGGTAGGTAAAGTAAGGAAGTAACCTGGAGTTTTAAGCCATAGAACAAGCATAGAATGGACTATGGAAGTAAGCCATAGGACCCAAACTTGAAAGATTAGACTGTAGAATGAAAAGGTTGACTTAAACCACGTGCGGTCGCACGTAGGGTCGATTGGGAATCAAACCCTATTAGACCACATGATCGACCCCCAGCTTTCGGGAAGTCTAGGGAAGCTGCGGTCGCACCTAGGGTTGATGGAACATTTGACCCTAGCATCGACCCTACATCCTGGGGTCGTACCCTACCTGCGACCCGTCCTGCGACCCTAGCTTAACGGCAAGCCTAAAATTGTCGGAATGAATTCTAATTAAAATCTATCAATTTGTTAGATTTTCCTATTGATATAAAGGTGATTCTTAGAGCTTGAAAGAGGATTTACACTCAAGCAAAGGTAAGAGAACAAGACCTAAACTAATCGGCTAATAATAAATTATTTTTATTTTCTTGAGTCCAATGCCATGACTGATTCTATGCGTGTATGCTTGTAATGTACATTCAACATGTCTTTCAATATTTCTGCTATTAATGTTCATGCATATTTAATTCTATTTTATTTATAACATGATGATGATGATGATGCTAGGAATAGACATATGAATGTATGTGTGTGGTTAGTGTGCTTGATGCGAGTGGAGCATCAGGGGGAGGACGTGACATTGTGGTTCAGCCTGGTCACCAGACTCTAGCTCTATCTCTACTCAAGTTTTGTCCACTGACATCGTCGCATCGCCATTACCTTAGCAGAACTATTACGTCGTAGGTATCAGGGGAGGTGGTCTCGAACCGTGTAGTCTTCGACTCTATCGGGGGGCCTTAGCTCTATCTCTATGGACTTATTGAGGGATGCTGGGTGAGGCCATGGGTATATTGTTTGAAATTAGGATTGGTTAGTTGCGAGCCCAGTTTGCATGCCCTCGCCAGCAGGGGCTTACATATTGGTATGGGTAGAGTATCAGGGGAAGTGTGATGCGCTATGGTCCTAAGCAGTTTAGCTCTATCTCTATTCCATAGTGGATGCATGTGGGACGACAATAAACGTTAATCTTTGGGCGGCTTCACACACTCGTGTATAGAGGTGAGGCAGTCACCGAACCTTTCTATAGCACATTGCAAACTTAAAAACCAGACCACAGATATGAATTGAATGCATGCATATGTTTGTTGCATTGTTTTGTTTGCTCACTGAGCCGTGATGTGTGCTCACACTTTCGACGTCGAATATTTTTAGTTGATGATGCAGGTACCACTGTGGAAGATTATATTAATGCTTATGTGTACGGGCATGTGGCTGTGATGGAGGCTAAAGATATAGTGGAGACACATGACTCCTCATGCGAGTGCAACTCATGCATTTTTTATTAGATTTTATTTGAACTATTAAGGAAATGTAATTTGATATTTACTTACTTATGTCTCGGTTGATACAACATAATTTGATATTTTATTTATTATTATCACAGTTAGATCCTCAGTTCATTTAATATTAAGACTTCCGTTATTGTGTATTTATTCTGATTATGGTTGTGGATGTATATGGTTTAATTTAAAAGGACACAGCCTATTAGAGATCCGGGTTGAATCGTTGGTTTATTAGTGGTTCATCACACCGTTCTAAATAGTATAGAATTGAGGTGTGACAACTTGGTATCAGAGCTCTCAGGCCCTGTCTTTTAAACCAGTATACTACCACAAAATTCGTGAACTGAGATAGGATAAAAATTTAAAAGCTGTAATAATAACACACCATAAGCATCTGTGTTGTTTGAGACAAAAATTGAAAGAGAATAATGCATCTATTAAATGAGAAATAAATTTATATACATTCGAATGAAGAACAAATGTATATATACAAGTCTAAAGCAGAGTACAGTCCACAACCCGAACAGTTACTCTGAAGTACAAAAAGAAAAATAAAAAGAAAATACATCAGGAAGCTGGAGGTGATGGGGGAGGCGGTGCCTCGCGGTCTCTGTCATAATCCTCAGCATAGACTCTAGTCAACCATGCTATCTGAGTCTGGGTCGTCTGAAGACTAGCTGTGAGATCAGTCACCCGCTGATCAGTCACGCACTGAGCATCTAGAAGCTCTCCCACCCTCAGATCAGACATGCGCTGAGCCTCTCTAATCTCACGCAGTATGCCCATCATGTCATCAGAAGGTGGGTGTGAAGGACCAACTGCATGTAAAGGACCAGTTACATAAGAAGGACCAGCTCCCATAGTATGTGTAGGTGATGGAGGAGGTATGGAATCCACATCCATGTACAAACGATCATCATCCCCAGCATCACCCCCATGAATCCATGCTCCAGCGGCTGCTGCTGCCTCAGCATCAGTCATCTCCACTCGAGTACGTGGACGCACTAGAGCGTTCCTCTTATCGCCGCTGACCTGAGCATCCCGCATGCCCATCTTACAGATGGCCTCCCAATCCAGAGGTGATGAGAAAGATTTCTCCTGAATCCTCTCATCTACCAAATCAACATCCAGGCGGGTAAGCAGTGTAGTGATCATGCGTCCATAAGGCAGGTTGCCAACATGACCGGCCAGTGTGGCACTGATCATCGTCCGCATAATAATATAAGGGAGGCAGACAGGCTGCCTAGTGCAGATACAGTATAGTAAGAACTGGGTCAACTAGGAGATCCTCTCGTAGTACCCACTCTGAGGTATCAGGTTGTGCTGAATGATCTTACAGTACACCCGAGGCTCTGGACATAGGTAGATCGCTTTCATCTCCCAGCGATCCTCTCTGATGAGCTGACGGTCTATCTCAGCCCTCATCACCAAGGAAAAGAACTGGGGCTCTCCAGGAGCATAGTACACCAAGGGGCCATTGTATGAAATGCCCAAAAGGTCCGCTAGTTGTCGATAATCAAAGGAAACCTCGACTCCCTTGACGTATCTAGTGATCCTGAGCTCTCTACCCCTCTCAGTATCATTGTAATCCCCCACCACTTGGAGATTACAATAAAATTGTCTCATCAAATCTGGACGAGTACAGGCGTCGTAAGTGATCACAGGAAGCCAGCCCATGTCACCAAAAGCTCTCTCCACATCAAACAAGGTCAGGCTAGTCAAGTCCACCGGACGACCTCCCTCTACCGTCTTACGAGCGTAGCGGGCATACTGCGCCTCAGCCTTGTTAGAACGGAAGCGGACTGGGTCATGAACCCTGGGTACTTTGGTACGAGCCATACTATCTGCAAAAACAAAGAAAAACAGATACTGGCTTAGTAAAGATGAAAAACCCAAAAATTTCAATAATATAACGACATAAATTGGTCAAAAGCCTCACTTTTCACCCATACCATTGGGCACAAGGACTTATATAGATTCTAAACGTTCCTGTAAGACTAATACAGTTGGAAATTTTATCTAAGGAGATTGAATTTTAAGAAATTTCAAGAAATTCAAAAATCTCGACAAATTAGGGCAAAAATGGGAAATTTCAAGTTTCTCAATAACCAACCGATGAACTTAAATATTTTTGAGGGCTTTCATCCATTGAGTCACCAACAACAAAAGCCCCCAGTAAAAATTGAATTTTTACGATTGGAAAAAGTTTAATTTGAAGAAAACGTTATAAACGAGCAAAAACCTAGTTAAGAAACCCTAAAAACATGAAACCGTAGAGAACATACCTGTAGAAGAGGAGTAGACGTCGAAAAGAGAAGCAAAAATCACCAATGGGTCGGAATTGTCACTGTAGCAACTCAGAGGAACGAGCCAAGTTGGAAAGGAGGAGAAATAATGAGAAATAGATTCAAAATCGGGATTAAAAACCTGATTTTTAGTCCTAGGGTCGGATAATTCGACCAAAACATCCGACCCTCTCTCCGACCCCCTCATCGACCCTAGCCTCTCGGTGATCTGACAGAGAACTAGGGATCGATCCTAGGGTCGGACATCCATCGACCCTACCATCGACCCTTGGCTCTTGGTAAGTATCAGTGATTCTCAGGGTCGCATACCCTAGGGTCAGACATCCATCGACCCCCACCATCGATCCTACGATGGAAAATATAGTATTTTTGACAGAATGATCTAGAAAATTTGAAAATATCATTGACTAGTATGAGAATGAGATATATAATGATTGTCTCACGTATTCTATGATTTCAGGCATCACCACTATCAGAATAGATAATGGTTGGACGTAGAGTGACCAGACAAAGCCGTAACTCTATTCCACCACCACCACCTGTGGGGAAGACAGCCATATACACCCTGAAACACAAGAGAATCTGAACACGGCACTGTCCGTAGTTAATGGGCAGACAAATCCTATAAATCTGCCAGCGCCACCTACAGACCTGGCTACAACCGTAATGACTTTGGCACAACAACTGCAGCAAATACAACAGGTACAAGCTACCATGCAAGCTGCCATAGGCATGCCTTTTCCAACTGCACAGACGACACCGATGCCAGCTGGATAGGCAAGCATAGTACCAGGGGGAAGTAACACAGTACCCCACGCACCTCAGACTCCCATCATGTCGGCTCAAGTACAAAACCCTGAAGTAGCTCTAGGTGGATATCAATACCAACCACCTATGTATGGGACTTATATTCCTCATCAACTAGACCACTCCAGACTGGTGGAGCATTTTCTGAAGATGAAGCCCAAGGAGTATAGTGGTAAGCCAGCGGATCCATTGTGGCCAGCATACTGGATCGATGAGATGGAGAGAAATTTCACGATGATGACAGTAAACGAAGAAGAGAAAGTGTTGTGTGCAACGTTCATGCTGAAAGGCGATGCACACCACTGGTGGAAGTCCACACGGACGTATCTATTGACAAAGCACACCCAACTGACTTGGGATATATATAAGGAGGCATTCTTTGAGAAGTATTTTCCTAAGAGTTTCAGAGATTCCATGGAGAAGGAGTTCCTGAGTTTATATCAGGGACAGATGACTGTCGATGCATATCAACAGGGTTATGAGGAGCTGTTCTTCTTTGCACCAGTCAGTATGCAAGTGGAAGATACAAATACCCGAAGGTTCGTCATGGGACTTAGGGGAAGCATACGTGAACATGTTCTGGGACTTGAGAAGAAAATCTACAATGAAGCTGTACAAATTGGTCGAGTGATAGAGCCGAGCCAGAAAGAGAGCTACTTTGCTCAAAATAGAGGAATCAAAAGGCCTAATGGGAATTCTTATAACGGAGGGAACACCAAGACATTCAAACCCTTCCATACTCAAGGCTTCAATGCTACAGCCAAGACTACTTTAGCAGCTCAACAGCAACAAAATCCAAATAATGAAGGGTTAAAATGCTATAACTGCAATCAATTGGGACATATGGCAAGGGAATGTCCTAAGCCCAAGAAACAACTACAATAAGGGAGAGTTTACGCGGTTACATCTCAGGATGCTGCCGCATCGCCTGATGTGGTCACAGGTATAACCTGAATCTTGTCATTTTATGTTACATTGTGTGAGCATGTAGACTAAATCAAAACAAACCATAGGTATCGTATCTATTAATGACATTCCCGCCAGAGTACTCTTCGATTTAGGAGTTACTCATTCTTTTATATCTATGTCATTAGGAAAGAAGCTAAATCAACCCCTCAAATCCTTAGACTACAAATTGCTTGTACGATCACCGATGGGATTAGAAGTGGAATTAGAAAAAGGTTATGGACCATGTCCAGTTCTTATTGATGAAAAGACTCTAGATGCAACCTTGATTCAACTTGAGATGGCAGACTTTGACGTCATCTTCGGAATGGACTGGTTAGCTAGGCATTCTGCAAACCTATTATGTGCCGAAAAGAAGCTGACATTTAAAGACAAGGATGGAGCAGAGTTCAGTTTTGTAGGAACCAAACTTCCCTGTAAACGAAAGCTCATACTCTCTGCATTAAAGGCTAGGAAGTGCCTTGAGAAAGGAGCAGTTGGGTATCTAGTATCTGTGGTCGATCTTACCAAAGAAGCACCATGAATGGAGGATATTGATGTCGCGCGTGACTTTCCAGATGTATTCCCTGAAGAACTACCAGGACTACCACCCGATCGAGCTACAGAATTTGTTATAGACCTGATACCCGGAGCCGCACCAGTATCTAAAGCACCTTATCGAATGGCTCCTACTGAACTGATGAAATTAAAAGTACAACTACAAGAACTGCTAGACAAGGGTTACATCTGACCTAGCATATCACCATGGGGAGTGCCAGTATTATTCGTAAAGAAGAAGGACGATAATGTTCGATTGTGTATAGACTACCGAGAACTGAATAAACTGACAATCAAGAATCGGTACTCATTGCCTCGGATCGATGACTTGTTGGATCAATTGCAAGGTGCCAAAGTGTTCTCCAAGATCGATCTTCGGTCAGGCTACCATCCGTTGAAGATCAAATATGGTGATATTCCCAAGACAGCATTCAGGACCAGATATGGACATTATGAATTTTTGGTCATGTCTTTTGGATTGACGAGCGCACCAGCAACCTTTATGGAACTTATGAATCGGGTATTCCACGATATGTTGGATACGTCGGTCATTGTATTCATCGATGATATATTGGTCTACTCCAAGGACAAGGAAACTCATATTAAGAATTTAAACGCCGCTCTGCAGCGATTACGGAAGGAGAAGCTCTATGCCAAATTTACAAAGTGTGAGTTTTGGCTAAATGAAGTCGCTTTTCTTGGCCATGTTGTATCCGCTGAAGGAATTAAAGTGGATCCTAGCAAGATCGAAGCTATTGTGAAGTGGAAAGCATCGAAGAGCGTTGCAGAAATTAGAAGTTTTCTGGGTCTAGCTGGTTATTATCGATGATTTTTGGAAGACTATTCCCGAGTTGCCATACCTCTCACCAGTTTGACTAAAAAGGGCAAAAAGTTTGTTTGGACTGAGAAATACGAGAAGAGTTTCCAAACATTGAAGGCTAGATTGATATCTGCTCCAATCTTGACCATATCGGTTTCAGGACAGCCATTTATTTTGTACACTGATGCATCAGGATTGGGATTAGGATGTGTACTTATGCAAGGAGAACAAGTAATTGCTTATGCCTCAAGACAATTGAAGACACATGAGAAGAACTATCCCACTCATGATTTGGAATTAACAGCAGTAGTACATGCTGTCAAGATATGGAGACATTACTTGTACGGAGAGAAATTTCAGATTAAATCAGATCATAAGAGTCTTACTTATCTCTTTATTCAGAAAAAGTTGAATATGAGACAAAGAAGATGGCTGGAACTATTGAAAGACTATGATTGTGATATCCAATATCATCTAGGAAAATTTAATGTGGTTGCTGACGCACTGAGTAGAAAGGCAATGATAAAATCTCAAGGGGAGGTTAGCACAACTGCCGTACTGTGTACTATCGGATTCAATTACGGTAATGAGTAGTTTGTGATAGATGCACCGGTTGAATCAACCTACCAAGGGTTTATCCATCGGTTTTCAAATATGTTTGCCACATTGAGGATTGTACCTGATATACTTGATGAAGTGAAAACAGCTATTAAATCAGACAGTTATCTAAGAACGATACAAGAGGACATTGAAAAAGGTAGGACTATTCCTGAGTTCCCCTTGGACGATGAAAAGGTACTGAAGTACAAAGGGAGAATATGTGTACTTGAAACAGAAGGTTTGGACATTAGACACCGACTAATGAAGGAAGCCCATACCACCGCCTATTCGATACACCTTGGAAGTACAAAAATGTATCATGACCTAAAGAAATTATATTGGTGGAGAGGAATGAAAGCAGATATAGCCAAGTTCGTGTCTCAATGCATAAATTTTCAGAGAGTGAAGGCTGAACGACAAAAACCTGTAGGACTGTTATAGCCGTTACCGGAACCAGCATGGAAATGGGACTGCATCACTATGGACTTCGTCACAGGGTTACCATTGACTCCCCGAGTAGTTGACACAGTTTGGGTGATTGTAGACCGACTGACTAAAGCGGCTCGATTTATAGCTATAAGACCTCAGTATACACTGGAGAGGTTAGCTAAGTTGTATGTGGATAATATCGTTAGATTACACGGTGTATCTGAAAGCATTGTGTCCGACAGAGATCCACGATTTACTTCAAAGTTTTGGGAAGGATTGCAGAAGGCTATGGGTACAACATTGAAGTTCAGTACTGCATTCCATCCTCAGACAGACGGACAATCGGAGCGCACCATTCAGATTCTAAAAGAAATGCTCCGAGCCTGTGTAATTGATTTTAAAGGATCATGGGATGAAAAGTTACCACTGATTGAGTTCGCTTAAAACAATAACTATCAGGCTACTATACAGATGTCACCCTATGAAGCACTATATGGCAGGAGGTGTCGAACTCCTTTGTTTTGGAATGAAGTTGGAGAACGTAGTATTGTTGGACCAGAATTTGTTGAAGAGACTTGTCGAGTAGTCGACATTATCAAGGAAAGAGTAAGAACGGCTCAGAATCGTCAGAAGCAATTTGCAGATACTAGACGCCGAGACTTTGAATTCTCCGTAGGTGATAAGGTATTCCTCAAAGTGTCACCTATGTGAGGTTTGAAATGGTTCGGACAGAAAGGGAAACTAAGTCTGAGATATGTCGGACCATACAAGATTCTAGCTAAACGTGAAAAGTGGCTTACCAGTTAGCACTACCACAATCTATGTCAAGTGTGCATGATGTATTTCATATCTCCTTATTGAAGAAGTATGTCAGAGATCCAACGCACGTTTTGACAGTAGATCTACCTGATTTGACTGATGATTTGACATTTGAAGTAGCACCAACTAAAATCACCAGCCGAAAGGTGCAACGACTACGCAACCGTGACATTTATTATGTTAAGGTCACCTGGAGAAGCAGAGATATAGAAGAAATCACATGGGAAGAAGAGAATGCTATGCGAAAGCAATACCCTCATCTATTCGACTCGAAAGGTATGTACAAATTTCGAGGATAAAATTTTTATAAGCAGGGGGGAGTTGTAAGACCCGTATCGAACTAACCGGTCTTACCACCTTGTACAAGGTCTACCTATCATGGTCGAGCCAAATGGACCAAGTGCGTGAAGGAAATAATGAGACCAGGTATTAAATTGACCCAAAAACAGTAAAATAGGGGGTAGGGTCGCATACCCAAATAGATAGGGTCAACCCCACCTCATTAGGGAGTCAAACCCCTGAATTTGAGACCTAGGGTCGGACAATTTAGATCCTAGGGTCGACGAGATCTCCGACCCCCTCATCAACCCCCTCATCACCGACAGAAATCGTAAATAAGAAACTTATAAAATTTAAAGGGGATTCTTTCCCAATCTCAATGGAACTTATTTTGGAAGGTTCTCCTCTATAAATAGGACGTCCCTTAGTCTCTATCACTCCTTTTGAAACCCTAATTGAAAGAGAAGAGAAGAAAAGTTGGAGAAGAAGACTAAAGAGAAGAATTCAGAGAAACCTCTGAATCTCAGCAAACCTAAGGTATGGGTATGCTTCCATTAATAATTTAAGACCTTAGAATAGTTCATGAAGAGGGTATGATCTAGGAGAAACCCAAATCATCCATCTATGGAAAGATTTCAATGAAATCCATGGATAGAATCATGGTAGGCAAAGTAAGGAAGTAACCTGGAGTTTTAAGCCATAGAACAAGCATAGAATGGACTTTGGAAGTAAGCCATAGGACCCAAATTTGAAAGATTAGACTGTAGAATGAAAAGATCGACTCAAACCACGTGCGATTGCACGTAGGGTCGATTGGGAATCGACCCTACCAGACCACAGGATCGACCCCCAGCTTTCGAGAAGTCTAGGAAAGCTGCGGTCGCACCTAGGGTCGATGGAACATCCGACCCTAGCATCGACCCTACACTCTGGGGTCGCAGAAAACTGCTACCCTACCTGCGACCCTAGCTTAACAGCAAGCCTAAAATTGGCGGAATGAATTCTAATTAAAATCTATCGATTTGTTAGGTTTTCCTATTGATATAAAGGTGATTCTTAGAGCTTGAAAGAGGATTTACACTCAAGCAAAGGTGAGGGAACAAGACCTAAACTAATTGGCTAATAATAAATTGTTTTTATTTTCTTGAGTCCAATGCCATGACTGATTTTATGCGTGTATGCTTGTAATGTGCATTCTACATGTCATCCAATATTCCTGCTATTAATGTTCATGCATATTTAATTCTATTTTATTTATAACATGATGATGATGATGATGCTAGGAATAGACATGTGAATGTATGTATGTGGTTAGTGTGCTTGATGCTAGTGGAGCATCAGGGGGAGGACGTGACATTGTGGTTCAGCCTGGTCACCAGACTCTAGCTCTATCTCTACTCAAGTCTTGTCCACTGACATTATCGTATCGCTATTACCTTAGCAGAACTATTACGTCGGGTATCAGGGGAGGTGGTCTCGGACCGTGTAGTCATCGACTCTGCCAGGGGGCCTTAGCTCTATCTCTATGGACGTATTGAAGGATGCTAGGATGAGGCCATGGGTACACTGTTTGAAATTAGGATTGGTTAGTTGCGAGCCCAGTTTGCATGCCATCGCCAGTAGGGGCTTACGTGTTGGTATGGGCAGAGTATCGGGAGAAGTATGATGCGGTGTGGTCCTAAGCACTTTAGCTTTATCTCTATTCCATAGTGGGTGCATGTGGGATGACAATAAACGTTAACCTTTGGGCGGCTTCACACACTCGTGTATAGAGGTGAGATGGCCACCGAACCTTTCTATAGCACATTGCAAACTTAAAAACCAAACCACAGATATGAATTGAATGCATGCATATGTTTGTTGCATTGTTTTGTTTGCTCACTGAGCCGTGATGTGCTCACCCTTTTGACGTCGAATATTTTTAATTGATGATGCAAGTACCACTGTAGAAGATTATATGAATGCTTCTGTGTACGGGCACGTGGCTGCAATGGAGGCTAAAGATATAGTGGAGACGCATGACTCCTCATGCAAGTGTAACTCATGCGTTTTTTATTAGATTTTATTTGAACTATTAAGGAAATGTAATTTGATATTTACTTACTTATGTCTCAGTTGATACAACATAATTTGATATTTTATTTATGATTATCACAGTTAGATCCTCAGTTCATTTAATATTAAGAGTTCCACTATTGTGTATTTATTTTGATTATGGTTGTGGATGTGTATGGTTTAACTTATAAGGACACAGCCTATTAGAGATCCTGGTTGAACCGTTGGTTTATTATCGATTCATCACACCGTTCTGAATAGTACGAAATTGGGGTGTGACAAAAGTAGTCAACCTGCGTCCAGAGCCACGGGTCTACTGTAAGATTATCCAGCATATCCAGCATAATCTGATCCCTCAGGGTGGACATTACGAGATGGTCTCTCAGCTGACTCAATACCTGTTGTATTGTATCTATACTAGGCAGCCTATCTGTCTCCCGTACATCATCGTTCGGACTATACACAGAGCTACGTTGCCTGACTTGAGAGGTAACTTGCCCAATGGATGGCTAATCTCTACTTTGCTGGCGCGTCTACAGGTGGACCTAGTGGATAAGAGGATCTTTGAGGACACCTTCTCAGCTGACCTTGACTGCGAGGCCATCAGCAGGATGGGCATGAGAGAGATATAGGTCAGTGATGATGACAGGAATGCTATGAGACGTCCTCTCACTCGAGTAGCAGCATCAGATGCAGAGGTGGCAGCAATGGCAGTAGCAGAGGCAGACGAGAGTGATGATGATGAGGACGATGATCGGATGTTCATGGATGTGGATGCCATCCCTCCTCAATCACCACAACATTCTACTGGAGCTGACCCTTCTCGGGCTTCTCATTCAGCTGGCCCTTCATGCCCACCACTAGATGACATGATAGGGCTACTACGTAAGATTTGGGAGGCTCAGCGCGTGACTGATCGGAGAGTAGGAGAGCTTCTAAATGCCCAACGCTTTACAGACCAGCGGGTAGAGGATCTGACAGCTAGTCTCTGAGCGACTCAGACTCAGGCGGCCTAGCTTACGAGAGTGTATGCTGAGGACATGATAGAAATCGTGAGGCACCTCCTCCTCCAGCACCTCCAGCTCCATGATATCATTTATATTTTAGAGTAACTGTCCGACTTGTGGACTGTACTCTGATTCGGATGTATATTTTTTTCTTATTTTTATTTGACATATATATATATATATATATATATATATATATATATATATATATATATATATATATTCTCCTTTACATAGGTGCATTATTCCCTTTGTTTATGTCTTAAACAACACAAGTGCTTATGATGTGTTCTTATTATAGTTTTTAATTTTATCCTAACTCAGTTCATGACTCATGTGGAAGTAGTTAGGTCAATGGGTAAAACCTAGAAGAGCTCTGATACCAAGTTGTCACACCCCAATTCTGGTCTAACTTGAATGGTGTGATGAACCGTCAATGAACCAATGATTCAACCAGGATCTCGCATAGGTCGTACCCACCATATCAAACCACAAACACATTCCATAGTAATAATCAAAGGTAATAAACAAATAAGCAAAAGTCTTACAGATAATGAACTAAGTGTCTAACAATGATAATAAATAATTCATCTGAATATCTCCAAAACTCATGACATAAAAATAATTAATCCATTACATATTTCAGTAGTCAAACATAGCTAAACAAATCATAAACACAGTGGTTGCACTCGCCTGAAGAACCATGTGTCTCCTCCATTAATTTCCCTTCCATCGTCGCTACATGTCCATACATCGTCGCATTCATATAATCTTCAACAGTAGGTCATGTATCATCACTAAAAATATTTGACGTCAAAAGGGTGAGCACACATCATGGCTTAGTGAGCAAACAAAACAATGCAACAAACATATGCTTGCATTCAGTTCATATCTTTAGTCTGGTTTTTAAGTTTGCAATATGATATAGAAAGATTTGGTGGCCCCCACATCTCTATACACGAGTGTGTGAATCTGCCCAATGGATCAAACACCATTATCGTCCCACATGCACCCACCATGGAATAAAGAAAGAGCTAAAATGTTCGAATCAAACACCGCCAACACTTCTCCTAATGTCCTACCCATACCAACACGTAAGCCCTTATTGGCGAGGGCTTGCAAACTAGACTCGCAACTAACCAATCATAAATGTCATCCAGTGTATCCAATGCCCCACCCCAGAATCCCTTAATACGTCCATAGAGATAGAGCTAAGGCTCCCTGGCAGAGTCAGAGACTATACGGTCCGAGACCACCTCCTTTGATGCCCTACGATGTAATAGTTCTGCTAAGGTAATAGTGATACGACGATGTCAGTGAACAAGACTTGAGTAGAGATAGAGCTAGAATCTGGTGACCAGGTCAAAGATCACAATGCCACGTCCTCCCCTGATGCTCCACTCACATCAAGCACACTAACCACACACATACAAGCACATGCATATTCCTAGCATTATCATCATCATCATATTATAAATAGACAGTAATAAATATGCATGAGCAGTAATAGTAAGAATATTGGATGACATGTGAGATGCACATTACAAACATACAAGCATAGAATCAATCATGGCATTGGACTCAAATAAATAAACAGTTTGTTATTATCCAATTAGTTTAGGTCTTGTTCCCTCACCTGTAAGCAATACTCAATCTCCTTCCAAGCCTTGAAATTCTCTTTTAATCAATTTAACAACCTAAAAGTTATGTGAATTTAAGTTAGGATTCATATGTAACATGTTATAGTAGTCAGAAATTGAAATAGAGCACTGATAGGTGTCTGATTGGTCCTATGGTCTCATACTATATCGACCTTATGGCCTATGGTCCATCTCCTACGGTCGCATATGGTGTGATCGTAGCTGCGACCATATGATTTCTAAAATCTTTCTGAATGCTTATGGTCGATCATTTGGTCATGCTGGTCATGCTATGGTCAACTATAGCTGCGACCTTGAGATTTCTGATCACAGACTACATGCAATTCGAGTTCTTCCTGGGTTAATTCCTCTATTCTTCAATTGGGTTTATACTAAGGTCATCATTAGTAGTTTCTTATCAACTCTAATCATCAAACTCATCCCTCATGGTTATCCTTGGGATTTTCTCAAGGAATCACATAGATTATAATAGGTTGATATTGTAAAACCCGTATCAAACTAACCGGTCTTACCACCTTATACTAGGTCTACCTATCGTGGTTGAGCCAAGTGGACCAAGTACATGTAGGAAATCACAAGACCAGGTATGAAATTGACACAAAAATAGTAAATTTGAGGGTAGGGTCACATGCCTAAACAGGTAGGGTCGACCCACCTCAACAGAGTCCAACCCATGACTTTTCAGTACTAGGGTCGGATGACTTGAGACCCTAGGGTCGGATGACTTGAGACCCTAGGGTCGGATGACTTGAGACCCTAGGGTCGACGGATCCTGCGACCCTAGCATCAACCCTAGGATGACAGACCGTAATTAGGAAACTTTCCTAATTTCAAGGGGATCCTTTCCTAATCTCAATGGGACTTATTTTGGGAGATTTTTCTCTATAAATAGGATGTCTCTTAGCCTCTTTCACTCCTTTTGAAACCCTAATTGAAAGTGAGAGAAAGATAAGAGAATGAGAAGAAAAGGAGAATTGGATAAGAAGACTAAGGAGAAGAAATTCAGAGAAATCTCTGAATCTCAGCAAGCTTAAGGTATGAATACATTCTGTAAGACCCTAGAATAGTTTATGAAGAAGGTAGGATCTAGGCGAAACCCAAATCATCCATCCATGGATAGATTCCAATGGAATCCTTGGAGGAAATCATTGTAAACAAAGTAAAGTGTGTAACTTGGAGTTTTGAGCCATAGAACAATCATAGAATGGACTATAAAAGTAAGCCAAAGCATTCAAACACGAAGGAATGGATTGTAGAATGAAAGGTCGACTCAAACTACGTGTGGTAGCACGTAGGGTCGATTGGTAACCGACCCTACCAGACCATAGGATCGACCCCATGCTCTCGGGAAGTCCAGGGAGGCTGTGGTCGCACCTAGGGTCGATGGATAACCGACCCTATGATCGACCCTACACCCTGGGGTCTCAGAAAACTGCTACCCTACCTGTGACCCAACCTGCGACCCTAGCAATACAGCAAGCTTAAAACTGTTGAAATTAATTCTAATTAAAATCTATCGACTTATTAGGTTTTCCTAGTGATCTAAAAGTGATTCTTAAAGCTTAAAAGAGAATCTACATTTAATTAAAAGTGAGGGAACAAGACCTAAACTAATTGGATAATAAAAACTATTTTTGCTTATTGAGTCCGATACCATGATTGATTCTATGCGTGTATGTGTGTATGTGCATTTAACATGTCATCCAATATTCCTACTAATATTGTTCATGCATATTTAATTTTGTTTATTTATAACATGATGATGATGGTGATGTTAGGAATAGGCATGTGAATATCTGTGGGTGGTTAGTGTATTTGATGTGAGTGGGGTATCAGGGGGAGGACGTGATATCATGGTGTGTCCTGGTCACCAGACTCTAGCCCTATCTCTACCCAAGTCTTGTCTACTAACATCGTCGTATCGTCATTACCTTAGCAGAGCTATTACGTCGTAGGGCATCAGGGGAGGTGGTCTCGGACCGTGTAGTCTCTGACTCTGTCGGGGGGCCTTAGCTCTATCTCTATAGACGTATTGAGGGATGCTGGGGTGCGGCCTTGGATACACTGTTTGACATTATGATTGGTTAGTTGCGAGCCAAGTTTGCAAGCCATCGCCAATAGGGGCTTACGTGTTGGTATGAGAGCATGTGGTACTTTAATGTCGATACCCATTGAGTACACTGTTTTCGTGGTGGGTGCATGTGGGACGGCAATGTCGATATTCATTGGGCGGATTCACACACTCGTGTCTAGAGGTGAGGCGGCCACTGAACCTTTCTATAGCACATTGCAAACTTATATACCAGACCACAGATATGAATTGAATGCATGCATATGTTTGTTGCATTGTTTTGTTTGCTCACTGAGCCGTGATGTGTGCTCACCCTTTTCGAATTCGGATATTTTAGTTGATGATGCAGGTATGACCGTGGAAGATTATATGAGTGCTCCCGCATTCAGGCATGTTGCTGCGATGGACGCGGAAGATATAATGGAGACGCATGATTCGTCATGCGAATGCAACTCATGCATTTTCGATTAGATTTTAGTTGAATTATTGAATAAATGTAATTGGTTATTTTATTTACTTATGTCTCAGTCAATGACAGATAATTGGTATTTTATTTATGATTATCACATTTAGATTCTCAGTTCATTTAATATTTAAGACTTTCGCTATTGTGTATTTACTCTGATTATGGTTGTGGATGTGTATGGTTTAAGCAAATGGACACAGCCTATTTGAGATCCTGGTTGAATCGTTGGTTTATTAGCAGTTCATCACACCATTTTGAACAGTGTGGAATTGGGGTGTGACAGATATCTCCTAACCTCCATAGAAGTCTTATTCCTTAGAGTTTACATCTCCAAAGATCAGGTTCATACCTTTGCCTGTGGTAGAGAGTCAATCTCTTCTCACCAAAATCCTCTCCTTAGCCTTTTCTTCTTCTCCTTCTCTTCCTTCCCTTCCCTTCTCTTTCCCTAGGGTTTACTAATGTTCTAAAAGAATGAAAAAGACTGAGGGACGTCCTTTATATAGAGGAAAACTTCTCTATATAGATTCCTCTTTCAATTAGGAAAGAAATCCCTTAGTTTAGGAAAGTTTCCAAAACTCGGAGTCTGATCTAGGGTCTTAGGGTCGATGGCTACGGTCGCAGAACCAGTCGACCGTAGGGTCGAAATCATCGAACATAGGATCCTGGATCCGAGATATTCATTCTTACCATATGGTCGACCATACCTACCCAAGTATCCGAGCATATGCATATATTTTTGGGTGTTGAGTCGATTTTTATACCTGGTTTGTGATTCATCTTCACACGATCGGTCCACTTGGTCCAGCTATGATGGGAAGACCTGGCACGGCACGGTTAGACCAAGTTACTGGAGTGTGGGCCTTACATCCATCATCTTCATGATCTGTGTTTTGTTCCGGTTACTATGTTATTGGCAAATACTCCGGCTACAATATTTTGTTGAAGTTTTCCAAATAGGAGGGATATTGATCATCATTATTGTTCTTCAAGCTTTGGTGCATTGGGAAGGATTTCCCTCAAAGAGGCTTCATGGCTAGATGTGTTCCACCTTTACAAAGTCTACTCTCACCTGAACCTCGACAACAAAGTTCTCACGGATGGAGAGGGTAATGATTTGAACCTTGAGGACAAGATTCTTTCAGAAGGGGATGGTAATGTTATGATCAAGACCATTGCTTATCTACTGTCACGATGTGGGACAGGCTGATTACATGTAAATCTACTGTAACCGTTAGCATGTGGTGAAGCAGAGTTAGATCATTGCCTTGCAAGAGTGCTGTCGTTCTCCTCCGGACATAGTAATGGAAGGAGTCACAAGGGAAAAACCATTGATTTGCAGGTGTGTCGCATAGTCAACCTCAGTCGGGGAAAAAGAGCAATCGGTGATGACAAAGAGATGAATCAAAGGAAAAGGCAATGTGCTCGCGTCTTTTAGTTCATCCAACGAATAGAAACTCTGCTTGTACGAGGTCCTCTCTTTAGTATTGTACTCAATGTTGAAGCTCTTTTGAGGGATAACCACGGATGTAATCGTGGTCAGTGGAACTTAGCATGTGTTCTCCCTAGTGAGCTCCCAATTGTCACAGGTGGGCCTCTGAACCAAAGGCCAACAATCAAATGAGAATCAATGGAGTTAGAATCATCTCCCCAACCAGTAAGTGGAATGTGTGGGTCGATGGAAATGAAGTATAAATAAATTTTACTATTATACGAACAAGTTTTTTCTTATGTTATTTGTGATTTCAACAAAAAAAAATTAGGGAAAAAGATCCCTACAATGCTCGTGTGGGGATCCCCTCCCATGCCCTCTCACACTCTGGTACTTTCTCTTTCCATCCTGACTTTGTAAACCCCCATTAGTGTGGTGTGGGAGAATATTCCTACATTGGCATTGTGTGAAATCTTATGCCAAAAAATTAGTTGTGTAAAAGGAGAAAAACAATCTAAACTTTCTTTCTTATTTGTCTTCCCTAATCCTTCCCTATAATCCTCTGCCCCTCACCCGGTATAGAGTAAGGCTTGTAGTGAAACCAATATCAAGGTTCATTGTGTTGAGTGGTGGAAGGAGCAATGTCGCTATTGCAGTACTTTAATCAGTAGGAAGTTATCTGGTGACTTGGACAGCTATTTCATGTAATTGATCAATATTTCATTCCTTCTAGCTTGACTACTTGTGTGGCAAGCACTAGTCTTTTTCTTCGTGTTTTGCTACTTTCTGACATATATCAATTATAGGGACTCATTTCATGTACTTCTTTACTGCAAGGGTGTTTCCTCTATCCCCCTGATACCGAAGGACTGCTTGGAGGTATTCAGAGGTAATTCTTGAAGTTTGGACATCATCATTTTTCCAGTAATGAAAAGTGAAGGTGCAAAGCAGCAGAGGAAGGTTGTATTTCAGAAGGAAGGATTATAAATTTTTGCATGAATCTAGTATTATTGCTTAATTAATTTTTTGTATATTTGTTGGATGGACTTGTCTGATCGTTTTCTAGACATTCATGAGTATTTTTGCCATATGGAAAGGTGATTTATCACTTCTGATAATTGGATATGTAAAAATGATTTTAATGGATCACATGTAAAATTTTAGACTAAACATTTACCATCCTTTATAATAGGATATCATTCTACCTGGGTCCATGCATACCTTCAATGGTCCTTACATATATCCTCTTGGTGTCATTAATTATTCATTATCCCAAATTTCATTTAGATTGAAATTTAAAATTTGAGAAGTGAACATAGAAGTTTATCTGTCTACAAAGTTTAAATCCATCCAAATTTGTCACATGGCAAAAAGAGGTGCATGTCAAACATTATGGATGAGTCAATCTAAAAATAAAATGGAATAGTAAATTATTTAAAATTTTGAAAAATGAAGATTCTAAAATGAGATTTTTTTTTTCTTTTTCTTTTGCATTTACATTTGCATATCCCAGTCCATATTATGTGTGGCCTTCACCATTTGATGTGAAGGTCCTCCTCTACATAAGCCCCATGTCAAGTTAGGTTCTCTCTGTTGGATGGTCCACCATGAAGACAACATGATTTATTTCCTCGGAAGGACATAGAAACTCCCTTCCAAGGCCTATATTGTTAAGATAAGGCCTACATTCTTAAGATTTGCTTCCTACGGCCATTTAATGACAATAATGTCTGTTTAGAGGACATTCATCCATTCCATCCACCCTTTCTTCAACCTACTCAAACCCTTCTTATTCCTTTTCATCAACTCCCTTCTTCACCGTCATACTCATCTATCCACTATAATAGGGTCAATTATGGTTCAAGGTATAAGTATCAGATCAATTGGATCGGTCTATTTTTATTGATTTGGTATTTTCGATCCTGTTCTTGTTCCGATATCAATTATTTATTAAATTATTTTTTAATCAGTATCAATTATGTGTTGACCAAGGGATCGTACCCCGATCTGTATTGATATTAGATTGATTTTGACATCGACCAATACGATGTCCAATACTGATTACATGGAATTAGTTCATGATATCAGTATCGAATATGGGTATTAGCCAATATTGGTCAGGTATCAACTATACGCTAATATGACATACCTTATTGATATCGATAAGGTATCGTTAAGTATTGACCAATATCAGTCCATATGCTGATATGCATACCTTTTCACTATCGGTCAATATCGGCAGCGTATTGGCCTGTCTTGGCCAGTATCAGTTAGGTATCGATCCCCATACTGATTCAACAAAACGATATTGTATCAACTAGATTTTGTATCATTCATAGTCAATTCCAATACATTGACCGATACGATTAATACAATACGGATACCTAAAACTATGATTGATTACTACAACTTAGGATAAATTGATTGATGAGTTATAACCCATCACCCACCCACCTTCCTTGTCAATGCTATGAAACTTCATTATCTCATCTTCAAATCTCAGACAATATCCATTTATAGTTTTGGAATTAGCTGGAAAGAGTAATCAATTTATCTAGAAGATTATAGACTGAAAAATGAGAGATTACAACCTTGGTCCCACTGAGATCTATTTTGTCAAAAATAAACTTGATTTCATGATCACAAATTTTGATTTGTTGAAATCTTATTGATGATGGAAGAAAAGGACTATGTATTGACTATGTAATGTAGAATTCTAGACTTGATCAATACTAGATATGGTCATAATATCTTCAAATCTAGAAAGGGTCCACACAAAAATCAACCCAATCAAACTTATCATTTTCAACTTACTTTTCTCATTGACCTTAATGAATTTTGAAAATTTTTGTTAAGGTTCCAACCAGGGTCATCTATGGTCCAATATTACAGCTTTTGGCTAATCAAAATTTGACTAGACCAATGGCTACTTCTTATTGTTTAGCATTAAAAGTGGAGGTTTTGAGAGACTATGGTGTTTCCGAAAGCGATCTAATGGACCTTTTGCATGTTTTTATATGTCTTTAATCTCAATCACGATTGAAGGTATCGGTATCGGATCGGTTAATTGTATTGGTGTTGGACTTGTTCGATCCTAGTCCGACCCTTGATCTGATTCTTGTTTAATTTTTAATATTATTATATGCAGTATCGGCCATGAGTCAACTTCTCATTGGTTTCATACATCGATCTGATCCGATACAGATTGGATCAGTATTGGACGTGACCAATATCATGTCTGATATATACTTGGATTTAGAACCTCGATCTCAATGTGGGTAAGTCTTTTTTTTTTTTATTTAATTGCAAAGATACCAATTCATTTGAACAGGTAAAATCAAACATTTCCTTTCTAGGTAGATATTGTTTCAGTCATGGTTTTAGTAATCAATATTGGATTGATTGACTCGTATCAATTTTAACCGTGACAATTCTTGACCTAATACCGATTATTTTTTTATTGGTATCAACCAACCATTGGCTCCTTTCTGATCAGGATTGAACCGGTTTCGACCACGGCTGATACCTAGAATTAAAACCTTGATTAAAGTAAGTCATGAAGAACATTAAAAGTTTGACTAGGATCTTTGAAGGAATCTTAGTCAATGATATTACATGCAAAAAAAAAAACCCCCACTAGGGATTGGATTAGAAATTAATTCATAAAAGACTAACATGGGCGGTTCTATATGCGAGCATTCTTGAGTGCAAGTTGAGGCCCTAAAAGGATTAGGGCTCGACTAGATGGCATGGGTAGCTATCTTGCCTTCTCCATACAATACGGTGTGCTCCCATCTCCCCTAGTGGCATGGTATGCCTCTGTTGATCTGTTATGACAATACAGATGAATGTCTCTTTTTCACCTGTCAGTCGAACCACTTGGAGGTTCAATGCTTGTCTGTATTCCTTTTGGCGGGTAGCTATTCAGATAAGTTTCTTTCTGACGCGGTGCTAGCTTCTTCTTTGTATATCCATACCCCGCACTCGAGAGGCACAGATGGCTACGTTGATGTGGGATGATCAGATAGTAGCTCTTTTCATTTCTTGCAAGGTCCCTACAACGACAGAATCTTATGACAGATGGTACCGTTTTGGCCTTTTTGGCTGCCCCTTTACTTTACGTCTAAGGGTGCTTGCCTTACTCATTTAGGGGCTAGCGGCTTTTTGGCCGTATCTTGCTGACTCGGTCAACTAGATATGGAACTGAAAGTCTAACACCTGGCACGAGAATAAGATATTTATATGGACGACATAGCAATGGTTTTCGAAATTCAATGTATTTGCTCAAACCGCAACAACCGTTTTATATTGAACAAAGAATATAGGATCAGTATGACTAGATAAGCTTACTTCGTTGGTCCCCTTAATTTGGATCTTAACATAAGAAACACGATTGATAAAGACCAAGTTAATTTTGATGGTGGACTGGCGACCTTGGAATAATCCAATTCGCTGAAGAGATAAAAAGAGAAGAAGGATCCTGGATTAATAGTTTCTTGAAAATATCCCATCGGAAGATTTGATAAATGTGCTCATTTTGATTTGTTTTAATTAGTGAGATAATTTCTATTTCTATAGCTTTGAAAAAAAACAGATACTTGTGAGATTCCATTATTGTGTAGTGTGATTTTCTTGTGGAAGATTTCCGACAACATTCATTCCTTTTTTTTTTTTTCTTTTTTTTTTTTTTTTTTTTTTTTTTTTTTTTTTTTTAAGAGACAACATTTTTTTTTTTTTGGATAAAAGTAAGAGGAAGCATTCGTCCTTTATTGTACTACTGGTTTCACATAACCATCAAACATTTATTAACTTTAGGTTTTTTTTTTTCTAAGCCTGACTTGTTTTAAAGGTACTGCTTTGAGTTTTGACCTCATTTATTATTTAATTATTTAGCCATTTGTTATATATATATATACATACACATATGTCAATTTCAGGCTTGCACCGTATAATTTGATGGTGTCTAAACGATCATAGACTCAGATCGATCGGTTTAATTATTAAACGTGTCAGGCTTAGGCCCAGACCATTATTATATGGGCATTCATGGTCCATGTGTGTAGCTTGATCAAATCGGCGATCGAATTTACGTTTAAACCTAACTGAATCTCGGTTTAAACCAAACAAATAACCCTAAAATTAAAACCTAAAATATTAAATCGTTTCTTATTCTCTTTCGTTTCTTGAGTCTTCCACTTGTTTTTTCCATCCTAATTTTTGTATACATGGGTGATCATAAGCTTAATAAAAACCTTTTACAATCATACAAGAGGGTATTCAATATAAAACTTGAGAACAATTATGAATTCGAAAACCAACATCTCTCTATTTCAATTTACCCCTTGGCATGAGTCCGTTTACAAATAGATTATCCTGATTAGCAGATGACCTATCATCGACCGAGACTGACCAATTGACACCCTACCTATAACCCATCATTGGACAGACCTGATTAATGATTATACAGGAAAAAAAATAAAACCTACGCCATGTAGATCGGCCAACGGTGTTCATCATATAATATTTTCAACACCATTTAATTAATATTTATCATATTTTTTTAATTTTTAATTATTGAAAAATACCTTTATTTTAACAGAAAATCAAAATAAAAAATATATACGCAAGAAAATTAATTCGAAAGGATGAGATTCTAGATTGGCCTAATGACTCTCACATATATAAATTTCATGATGAACCAACATATAATGAATATATTCATGTAAAAAAGTAAGTTTTAGAGAAAAAAATCATATCTCAAACAGTATATTTTCCAAGAACAGGTGAAAATGAGGCTCCAACGGCACTTTAGTGGAGAGATTTGCAAAGAACAGAAATTTTCAAACCTTAGATGCAAGGTTGGAGAAGGAATAGAGGAGAAGAAGAAAACAGAAGAAAAGAGGGGGAAAAAATGATTTCGACCGAGACTCCTATTTTATCACTTAAACCAGTCGAAACTGGTTCAAAAAAGTCGAATTGGGTCGAGATTTTTGGAGACCAGTTTGAGATTGGTCGAAACTAGTCGAGATCGAGTCGAGAACTGGTCGAGACCCAGTTTCGAACCTAGTTCTGATCTCGATTCAGTCGAGACACGTGAGATGGTCGAGATCTCGAATCGTCTGGGTCGAGTTTTCGAACCATGGTCATAACGAATAGATACTGTTCTTTGACCTTTAGCGACGTTTAGAATAGACTGTCACAATAGATACAGTCACTAGAAAAGTGACATCTGGTCTGTAACTATGCATAGGTGACAACTAATAAGAAGCAGTTCAATATCATTAAATAGCACAATTTACAGAACTTTACGGTTCAGAAACCTGGTTGGGTCAGTCCGGTTCGAATCAACTCAGAATGGTTCTAAGCGGAATAACCAGGGTCGGTTCAAAAGGTATCCGAGTGAGCCCAGGGACAACCCATATGGGCTTCAGGGGCAGTTCTCGGGGCAACATCGGAAAAGCATTCAGCTCGGGTTTGGATAAATAGAATAAAATTCTCAGGTTGGGTCCTTAATGACCCGAATGATTACACGTTCGGTTCTGTATAACCCAATCCGGTTACCCATGCCCCGGTTCGTTCAGAACCGAACCAAACCCATTTACGATAAACCCTTTTAAATTTAAAAGCAACAATGGGCCTTAGGCCATGAGGCCCATAACGTCAAAACTAAATAAATGCTTTTAAATAACCATAAAGCCCATAACGTAATAATAATGGGCTTTAAAACCAAAAACCGTATGTTTTAAAGGAAATTATAACTTAAATGGTTTTATTAAAAATACCAAAAACCCCTCAAAAGCATGTTCTATTTTCAAAACAAAAGCCATTCCTTAACAGAATGGGAGTTCTAACGAACACGTCGGTTCAACGGCTCCAAAAAATGCCAAATACTTCGGCACTCCCCTTGGAAAACGGAGAGCACCACGCCGCCACCGCAACCAACGAAAAACGCTGACATCATACAACCGGTAAGATCCACAGACGCAAAAGGACCCGTTGCAACCTGCTGCTGGTCTTGCAGGGCTGCGGCAGGCTGTAGCTTTATGGTCTTTTGGGCCTGCGGGCTTGCATTTGGCCTGCTGGTCTGTTGATGACATGCGGGTGTGTGCCTGCTGGCCTGCTGGCCTTTGTGCCGGCAGCCATGTGGGTGCACGCCTGCTGGCAGTTCGGTTGGCCGAAGGCTTTCTTTAGATCTGAAAATAAAATCTTAAAACATCATGACCAACTGATCAGCTAGGCAATGGATTTGCTCTGATACCATACGTAAGCCTAAATGGAGATGCGCATACCTCCGTGTCTGACGTAGAACACTAGTGATAGAGAGAGAGAGGAGGACGCTGAAACCAAACTAGCAATACCGATAATGAACCAATGAGAACCCACTGTTAACCCAAATAAATAAAAGCCGAAGCTGAAACCGAACTGGGCTAAAATTAGACTACTCCATAATGGTTTGATTTTAGATTATACCGGTAGAAGATAAAAACTAATTTAGGCCTACAGAAACCGTATCGAACCAACCATTTGACACCCCTATAACTAACTTTATTCTAAGGGAAAATTTCATGCACCTCCCTTGTACTTTACTGTAAAAGCACCCAACCCCCATGTTCGCGATTAATTGCACGAACCTCACCTAATTTGTTAGCTATGTATCATACATAACCAGTCCATTATAACAGGTCTGTTAACTGATGACGTGGCCTCCTCTATAATATCTTAATGCCATAACTACCCTTGTAACCATGTTAAGTTGTCATTTTACCTTTGAACCCCCTTCATGATTTCTTCTGCAAATCACTATGGTCTTACCTTGTATTAAAAAAAAAGGGTAAAAGATAGTTACCTCCCCTGTAACTTACCTTATTGACCGTTGACCCCCAAAGGTTTCAAAAAAGACAGTTACCTCCTCTAAATGATTATTAAAATCCAAGTAGCCTCATTCGTTAAGAATATTCCATTAGATGGTAACGGTGGGAGTCCAATATTTTTTTAAAGACCAAATTACCCTGTTAGAGAGATGAACTACTTATTTTACCCTTACTATTTAATAGGGTTACTACTTCCCCATTTGCTCTCTTACATTTTTTTCGATTTCCAAACCCTTGAATCGCCTTCTTCTTCGAAGGTCTCCGCCGCTGCAAATTCTTGAATATTGAAGAAATTTCTCCTAAAATCTCTCTAAATTTTCAATCCCTATTTTCACTCCTATCTTCCATCATCTTTCTCCCATTCCAGTCGCCCTTAGTTGACGATCATTTTCTCTCCTATTCTTCTTTGGTTTCTTCTCTCCTAAAATCTATCCAGATTTTCAATCTCTATTTTCACTCCTATCTTCCCTCATCTTTCTCCCATTCCAGTCGCTCTTAGTCCACGGCCATTTTATCTCCTATTCTTCTTCGGTTCTTCTCCTACTTCCTCTCCTGGCAGATTCTGCTCTTCCCTCAATGTCGAAATAAAAAACCATGCCATTTCTCCTCCCTTTCCTAGCTCTCTCTCTCTCTCTCTTCAAACCTCGATTATTCCCCTTCTTTTTCTGCTGCAACTGATTTCTCACAGGTTTTCTCCTCACCAAAATTCGGAGATCCCCAACCCCTTTTTCCGCTATTTTCTCTCACGCCTCACTCTTCTCTCTTGATTCGACAAGTACTTTAATTAACTCACCCATTATATATATCCAAAGGAATCAGAAGGGCTGTCAACAGGGAAGAGTAAAGGAGAACCAGAATATGAATTTCATATTAAGAATGAGAATCTAACATGATTAAACACAAATCAGAATACCAACTCATGGAAATCAAAACTAGTGCTTAATAAAGGAGTTTTGCCTCACTGGTCGCCTGTAATCATTCTGCTTGCATCTGAGTCCAACATATCATCTCCGCTGGAAAGAACGTGAGGGAGAATGAGAAGAAGATGAAATTAGGGTTTATTTTAGTTGGATATAAAAGGGTTATATTGGTCTTTTAACAATATTAAGATTTAAAGTATGGATAAAAGGTTGAGGGTAGAGTTGTCCATAAAAAATTTAACTTTGACAATGTTAAAAATTGGGGCTATTTGGATTTTATTAGTTATTTAGGGGAGATAACTGTCTTTTTTGAAACCTTTGGGGGTCAACGGTCAATAAGGTAAGTTAAAGGGGAGGTAACTGTCTTTTACCCTAAAAAAAAAAAAAAAGCCTTATCACTTTTCCTTTTGCACTAAAAAAACTTTTGGGTGTTTTAGTGACTTTTCCTGGTACTTAATTGTCTTTTAGGAAAAGCCCCAAATTAACCGCTGCAACTGGAGGAGCTGATAGCGGCTGCAATGGAGATCTCGATGGAATGGGTTTTGTGGGTGTCTCTTTCTCTTTCTATAGCTGGGAATGAGTTGTAGGAGTTGTTGAGTCTTTAGAGGTGCAAGGAGTCACTGGAGTTGATTGTTGCAAGAGATCGGTGAGCCTCGAAGATTGTAAGCATGCCACGACGATACGCCATGAGGTGCTGTAGAGGACAACGGGGAGATTTCTTGCTGGCTTGCCATTAAATGGGTTTGACTAAGCTTCCATTTTTGGCCAGTGCTGTGAGATGCCGGTTGGGTTTGTCTAGATTATGTGGGAGCAGCTAGTCCTTTGTTGCTAGATTGAAGGGAGTATACGGTGCCCATGGCCATTGCCACCACTGAGGGTTGCTTGGTGGCCAATATCAACAAGTTGTAAGGCCATTTAAGCATTTGGTGGTGCCACAAGCATATTGCTCAAAGATGAGATGACTAGGGCTCTGACTGTGAGGTTCGGCTCTGCCAAGAGAGTTGAAGTTCGGCCTAGAGAATTCTGTCAACTTTGAGAAGTTTGCGGTCATTTTCACCAAGTAGGTTCAGTTGGAAGTGTGAAAATCTTCAATTTTTTGTACCTGTAATTGTTATGTATTTTCGTTGGAAATTGGAAAATCTTACCTCCATATTGTTAATGCCATATTTCGTCCTCCAATCATGAGGCGACACGTGCCCCTAGGCGTCGGCATATGGAAGGGTGACATGTGCCTAAATTCCTTAACTCGCCCTTCTATGCGAGTTGGTGGTCGCCATCATTGACGAATTATATCTCGCTGGCTCTTCTCATGAAGATAATGGGCCTCACCATCAGGTTGAGAGTTAGTCATGCCGCAACTACTGCAACCTACCTAATAGAAACAAGGTAGCTCACATGTGCGTCTTGCTTGGTCAGTTCCTTCATCATTTACAAAACAGCCACATCAGCGGGTGTAAGATCTTTTGGTGGTAAGGAAAGCGGGTGACTCCAGTGACATGGCATTAAGATTGGCCGTTGGTTGGTCATGTGAAATTATCATAGACGCTCCTGGTGGTTAGGCGGTTAAGTTAGAAACTTATCTGGGATTCTCCTTACTCTATATAATTACTTGTTGATCAAAGGTAAAGACACAATCTGAAGCTCCAGCTTATGATTATTCTACTATTGCTATCACACTATTCCTTCTTGAATTCCTTCTTCCCTACACCCTGGGAGCTTGCCTTCTTTACCAAGCTCCATACTGATTGCTCTGTTACTGACTTCATCATCGGAGCGGACTCCGAGCATACCCGCCCAACTTTGATAACCTTCTGTTCTTATTTTACAGGAGACGGACATGTCAGTGAAACCAGTTTCAGCAGCAACAGTTTGGTGCCCATCGTGGGGCCAATCATTCTTGGAACGCGAATTCAAGAACTTTGTTCTTTCCATTTCTTGAACGATGGTAAGAACTCGAAACCAGCCTGCTAGGGCTAACACAGATGGGAGGGATGACATAACGTAAGAAGGACTGCCACAGGACATTGCCCCTCCAGGAAACAATGGCAGAAACTCCTCCACTGGTCATGAGTCGCTGCCTCCTATCTCGCCTCCTATCCCAGAAGGCCATGAAACAACACCACAGTATCTCACCATCGATCAGTTTAATGCCCTGAAAGATCAACTCACAGAACTGACATGGCTGCTCAAGCCCCCTTGCCACCGACTCATAGAAGAGTGACCAGGGATCCGACGAGGTCCGAAACCCCCGTTCAAGGTCAAGAACTGCCTGTCGAGAGAGACCTTCCTGATGCAAAAGAAAACCAAGATGAACTGGAAGGAGAAGACTATATTCTAGTGCATGATTCAGATGTGAAAGAACTCACCGCATAGCATGACAAAGAAAGGGATCCTGGTCAAAAAGATAATCGAAGAACAAGAAACGACGCCCAAGAAAGTGTGGATGCTGGCCGAATAGAAAGAATAGCTATTAGAAGCTGACAAGCGGAACAGAGATGTACCGTCGAAAAGGAAGCACAGACGATCATACCACAAAGTTCTTTAGAACACCAGTTCCTCACCATGCAGGCTTGCATGGTGGATATGGAAAAGAAGTAATCGACATCTACAGCAGTGTCACACCCCAATTATGGACTAACCAGAATAGTGTGATGAACCGTAAATAAACCAACGGTTCAACCAGGATCTCTGTTAGGTAGTACCCACCATATCAACCACACACACCTTCCACAGAATTAATCAGAGATAAATAACAAATGAACGAAAGTCTTATAGATAATGAACTGAGTGTCTAACAATGATATAATAATTATTTAATCTAATTATTTGCTCAAAAACTCAAGACATAAAGGTAAATAATCCGTTACATGTTCCAATAACCAAATATAGCTAAACTAATAAAAAATGCACTAGTTGCACTCACAAGAAGGATCATGCGCATCTTCAACAGCTTCTATGTCCATGGCCGCAACGTGTTCGTACATTGGCGCATTCAGAAAATTTTCAACAGTAGGACCTGCATCATCAACTAAAATATTCGACGTCGAAAGGGTGAGCACACATCACGGCTCAGTGAGTAAAATAAAACGATGTAACAAACATATGTATGCATTTAATTCAATATCTTTGGTTTGATTTTTAAGTTGACAATATGCTATAGAAAGGTTTGGTGACCCCTGCACCTCTATACACAAGTGTGTAAATCTGTTCAATGAATCAAACACCATTGTTGTCCCACATGCACCCACCATGGAATAGAGATAGAGCTAAACTGTCCAGATCACACACCGCCAACACTTCCCCTGATGCCCTACCCATACCAACACGTAAGTCCCTATTGGAGAGAGCTTGCAAACTGGGCTTGCAACTAACCAATCCTAAATGTCATCCAGTGTATCCAAGGCCTCACCTTAGCATCCCTTAATACTTCCATAGGGATAGAGCTAAGTCCCCCCGACAGAGTCAAAGACTACATGGTCCGAGAGAACTTCCCCTGATGCCCTACGACGTAATAGTTCTGCTAAGGTAATGACGATACGACCATGTCAGTGGGCAAGACTTGAGTAGAGATAAAGCTAGAGTCTGGTGACTAGGTCAGAGACCATAGTGCCACATCCTCTGTAAGACCCGTGTCAAACTAACCTGATCTTACCACCTTGAACTAGGTTTACCCATCATGGTCGAGTCAAATGGACCAAGGGCATGAAGGAGATCGAGATCCCAGGTATAAAATCAACCCAAAAACACTTAATTCTAGGGGAGGGTCGCACACCCAGCTAAGCAGGGTCGGACCTCCCAAAACAGAGAGTCAAACCCTCAGTTTTGAAGGGAGGGTCAGACAGCTTAAGACCCTAGGGTCGACGGGATCATCGACCCTCCCATCGACCCTCGGTTTCTGACGAAACTGAAATTAGGAAATTTCCTAATTTTCAGTTGGAATTCTTTCCAAATCTCAATGGGATTATTATAGGACATTCCTAATCTATTTAAAGGACGTCCCTAAGCCACTTTTACTCCTTTCACAACCCTAATTGAATTGAGAGAAAGAAAGAAGAGGGAAAAGAGGAAGAAAGGAAGCTAGGAAGAAGGCTTAGCAAAAAGGAGAAGAATTTGCAGAGAAAAGTAATCTTCTCAGGTATGGATACTAATTCCATGAGTTTCTACAGACCTTAGGTTAGATATGGTTGAGTGTAGGATTTCGGAGAAACCCAAACCATCCATCCATGGTTAGGTTTTCATGGAAAACCATAGGAGGATGCACGAAAACTATTTAGATAGATTATACATGGTTCTAGACCATGGAATGACTGTTGAATGAATGTAGGAAGTAAGCCATAGGACCCAAACACGAAGAATGGATTTAAAAGTAGAAATTGGACCAGAGTGCACCAAGGGTCGCACCGAGGGTCGATAGACCATCCGACCCTAGGTGATTCTGACCATCGACCCTCAGCATTCGGGAAGTTCAGAATGGAGGGAGGGTCGATAGACCCATCGACCGTAGCATCGACCCTCAGTTGACAGAATGGTTTTAAATTCTGAATTAATTCTAATTAAATTCTATCGACTTGGTTAGGTTTGCTAGCAATATAATTACGTTATAACGGTGATTCTAAAGCTTGAAAAAGTATTTTTTAGCAAGCTAAGGTGAGGAACCTTAACCCCAAACTAAATTGGTTAATAATAAACTGTTTTCTATTTCTTGAGTCCTATGCCATGTTTGATTCTATGCGAATATGTTTGTAATGTGCATACAGCATGCCATCCAATATTTCTATTACTTGTTCATGCATATTTATTTTATTGTTTATAACATGATGATGATGATGATGATAGGAATAGGCATGTGCTTGTATGTGTGTGGTTGATGTGCTTGATGCGGCGAGTATCGGGGAGGTGTGATGAGAACGTCAATAAACGTTAACCTTTGGCGGGTCTCGGCACTTTAGCTCTATCTCTAACTCAAGTCTTGTGCATTGGCATCGTCGTATCGCCATTACCTTAGCGGAACTATTATGTCGTAGAGTATCGGGGAGGTGGTCTTGGTCCTTGTAGTCTCGACTCTACCGGGGGCCCTAGCTCTATCTCTATGGATGTTACGAGGGATCTTTGGGATGAGGCCTTAGATACACTGTTTGGCATTAGGATTGGTTAGTAGCAAGCCCAGTTTGCAAGCCCTCGCTAACAGGGGCTTACGTGTTGGTATAGCATTATATAGCAATAAACGTTAACCTAGTTGTATAATGTTATGATAGGGTGGATGGGGACGACGATAAACGTTAACCTTCGGGCGGGCTTCCACACCCTGTGTATAGAGGCGGTGCCAATAAACGTTAACCTTTGACCACCCAACCTTTCTATTGCACATTGCAAACTATAAACCAAGACCAAAGATATAAATTGATTTTTGCTTGCATATGTATTGTTGCATTGTTTTTGGCTACTCCGAGCCGTGTTGTGTGCTCACCCCTCGGCGTCGAATATTTTTAGTTGATGATGCAAGGTTATACAGTTGAAGATTTTATGAACGTGTCAGCGTATGGGAATGTAGCAGCTATGGAAGTTGGAGCTGAAGACGATACACACGACTCCTCTTGCGAGTGCAACTCGTGTGTATTTAACTAGATATTTTTATAGGTTTCTTTATTGGATTTATAAGACATGTATTTGGTACTTAATTATTTATGTCTCAGTTTGAACACAGAATAATTTGCTATTATTTATGAATAACATTTAGTTCTCAGTTCATTTATTTATAAGACTTCCGCTATTGTGTATTTACTCTGATTATGATGGTGAGTATATGAAGGTTCAGGTATCGCGGGGATAGCCTATTTGAGATCCTGGTTGAACCGTTGGTTATTTAATGTTCATCACACCATTCTGAAATGCACAGAATTGGGGTGTGACATCCTCCCCCTGATGCTCCACTCGTATCTAATACACTAACCACACACACACAATCACATGCCTATTCCTATCATCATCAATCAACATGGTAGTAAATAGATAAAAGTAAATATGCATGAGCAGTAATAACAATAATATTGGATGACATATGAGATGCACATTACAAGCATACAAACATAGCATCATTCATGGCATTGGACATAATAAAGTAAACAGTTTGTTATTATCCAATTAGTTTAGGTCTTGTTCCCTTACCTGTTAGCAAAACTCGATCTCCTTTTAAGCCTTGTAATTCTCTTTGAATCGATTTAATAACCTAAAAGTTATATGAATTTAAGTTAGGGAGTTCATATGTAACATATTACAGTAGTCGAAAATCAAAATAGAGCACTGATAGGTGTCTGATTGGTCCTATGGTCTTATACGGTATCAACCTTACTGCCTACGGTGGATACCCTACGTCACACCATATGCGACCGTACCTGTGACCATATGGTTTCTGAATTCTTTCTGAATGTCTATGGTCGATACTTTGATCATGCTGGTCATGCTATGGTCGATCGTAGCTGTGACCTTGAGATTTCTGGTTACAAACTACATTCAATCCGAGTCCTTCTTGGGTCAACTCTTCGGCTCTTCAATTGAGTTTATCCTAATGATTATTCTAAAGCTAAGTTTCTTAGTTTACCAACTAATTACTCTAACCTATTCTCCATGGTTTTCCATTGGAGGCTTGCTTAGCAATTCCCATGGTTGCATTCTTACTTTGGGTTTGGTATATCAAATTAAATTAGAAATCTTTATTCCTAGTGTTCTAAGGCTACAGAGACAAGGTTCATACCTTATTTGTTGCAGAGAATCTGTGGAACTCTTCTCTCGGTCTCCTCCTTAGTCTTCTCTTCTTCTCCTTCTTTTTCTTCTCTTTCCTTCTCTTTCTCTAGGGTTTACTAATGTTCTAAAAGAGTGAAAAAGGCTGAGGAACGTCTTTTATATAGAGAAAAATTCTCCATATAGAGTTCTCCAATATTAAGAAAGAAATCCTCCTCAAATTAGGAAAGTTTCCATTTCGGAGTCTGATCTGGGGTTTCACGGTCGATGGCCTATGGTCGCAGAATCTGTCGACCATAGGGTTGAAAACATCGACCGTAGGGTCCTGGATCAATGACCTTTGTTTCTTACCTTATGGTCAACCATACCTACTCAGGTATTCGACCATATGTATACTTTTGAGCATTTTTAACTTGATTCATACTTGGTTTTGTGATCCATCTTCACACGGTCGGTCCACTTGGTCCAGCAATGATGGAAAGACCTGGCATGATACGATTAGACCAAGTTAGTGGAGTGCGGGTCTTACAAGCAGCCTCAAGAAAAAAAGAGTACTGTGTTGACATGGCCTTCACAGGGGAAATCATGGATGTTCTATGGCCAGAAGATTTCTTTATGCCAAAGGTCGACCCGTATGACAGAACAACAGACCCCCAACTGCACCTTAACAACTATTCTACCCTGATGGTTCTGCACAAATATGAGGATGTTATTCTGTGTAGAGCGTTCCCATCCACGTTGTGGGGCATCGGGAGACTTTGGTTTAATAGTTTGCCTGCCAACTCCATTCAGTCTTTTGACCAGTTGAGTGACTGGATTTTTAAACATTTTTAGACTCAGACTACTCCCAAGAAGACATAAGTGAATTTGATCGCTATCAAGTAGAAGTCTGATGAAACCTTAAGAGTGTATCTTTCAAGATTTGACCATGAGGCACTTAAGATCAAGAATGTCAGTGTGAAAGTCAAGATGATAGCGCTCTAAAATGAAATTACCGACAAAGATCTGCTAAAGTCAATTTACAAGAGGCCCCTTCAGACATATGTAGAAGTGATAACAAGGGCAGAGAAATATGCTGCAGCTAACGAGGCGGCTCCTTCTCACTCACCCTAGGTTTGGAGAGAAAAGGAGAAATGATAATTAGATCGTTAATAAGTCATCCAGTGAGATCCGTAAGAAACAGAAGACTGGTAAAGACAAATTCTCTGGTAAGCAAGTCGCCAAGGTTGATTTCGATTGGAACCACTTTACAAGATTAACTATCCCGATGTCCGAGCTACTTCATAATATCAAAGGGACACAGTATGAACTAGCTCGCCCACCTCTAATGAAGCCAGACCCGAGAAGGGAGAGGTCTAAGAAATACTGTTGTTATCATTGTGAGAATGGACACGACACCGATAAATGTCGCGCCCTAAGGTACCCCATAGAAGACCTGATCAAATGAGGTCATATCCTTGAGTATGTGGATAAACCCATTGCAACCAATAACAAATAGAAGGTAAAGAAACTTGTTGAGCAGGAAGATAATGTCGAGCCACGACGTGCTTGCCGAAACAGTGACTACTCTAATGGAGACGATTCGGCCTCTCCGCCTCTGAACAAGATTGGCGATCCACGCGGCCTCATCGGGGTCATCCTGAAAAGCACACAGCTCACTCCCCAATTTAAGTGACGGATTAGAAATCGACATAAGAGAGTCAGTAAGGCATGTTACTCAAGTTGCAGAACTAGGAACCACCCGTATCCAAAGTCGCAAATTAACTATGGCCTCAAGAAATGTGTAACAAATCTGACTCGGCGACTTGACTACCTGCACTTGCAGGACAGGCCCAAAGAACAATTCTTTGACTCTGAGGATGAGGACATGCTAGTAGGGAGCCCAAGCCTGCAGACGGGTCGAGTTGGAACTCCCCACGAGAAGACCTCCCACATATTGGAGGCACGTGAGTATGCGGGTTGGAGTTATTGTAGGCCACAGACAATGCGTTATTTCAACGTGATAATTAGTGGCCTTGTGGCTGAAAATACATCCAAAATTGACAAAAAAACATATGCCAGATCAGAGTGTCAATCAGTAAATTCTTCTGCGCCATATAAGAATGGCGATGTCATCACCTTTTCTGATAAAGATCTCACTGACGTCAAACTTCCTCATGAAGATGCCATAGTTATAACAATGGTTATTGATAAGGTGAATGAGGTGGAGCAAGTATTGGTGGACACGGGCAGCTCAGCCAACATACTCTTCTATCATGCATTCAAGGCAATGAATCTGGACGAGAGGCGTCTTCGTCCAATCAAGTTTTCTCTCATCAGCTTCTTAGGAGATGTAGTAAAAGTCAAAGGGGCAATTATCTTGGAGACAAGGGTTGGAACAAAACCAAGAAGAGCTACCCTTTCCCTCTCCTACCTAGTCGTAGATGTTTCCTCCACAATGCCATTCTTGGTAGACCCAAATTTAACCTACTCCATGCATGCATCTCCACCTATTATCTCGTAATGAAGTTCCCCACTGGGAAAGGTATTGTAAGGCAGACCAAAGACTCTTTCACCGGTGTTACGCTATGGACCTAGAAGCATATGAAGACAAACTCGCAAGGTCCACTCAGATCGAAGACCTCTGAGATGAGCTGGAGTAGGAGCGAGGATCCCCTATGGAAGATTTGATCCATAACCTTATTTCAAAGGAAGATCCTGAAAGATATTTTCAAGTCGGCTCGTCACTGAAAAAGGATTAGCGAGAGGAGATTGTCGTTTTCCTCAAAGACAATCTCGACGTCTTTGCCTTGTCAGCCTTAGAGATGCCAAGGATCCTGCAAGATATAATGGAACACCGTTTGGCCATCAAACCATAATTTAAGTCTGTGTAGCAAAAGAAATGGAACTTCACGCTGGAAAGAGAAGGGGTAATCAAGGTTGAGGTAGAAAAGCTGCTCGTGACATGATTCATCAAGGAGGTCAAGTACCCATAGTGGGTTTCTAATGTACTGATGGTAAAAAAGGGCAATTGTAAATGATGTATTTGTGGTAAAAAAAAAGGCCAATGGTAAATGACGTATATGTATCGATTACTCTGATCTTAATAAAGTATGCCCTAAGGACTACTACCTTCTTCCTAGAATTGATAAGTTGATTGATGCCACTATTGGTCAACATGCTATCTTTCCTAGACGCATATTCGGGTAATAATCAGATCAAAATATATCAATCTGATGAGATCAACACTGCCGTCAGAACAAGCAATGGCCTATATTGTTATAACGCCATGCCTTTTGGCCTCAAAAATGCTGGTGCCACACATCAACGTTTAGTCAATAAGGTATTTGCACAGCAAATCTGTAGGAACATGAAAGTTTATGTTGACGACTTCCTTGTGAAGAGTAAAAGAACGTCGCATCATCTTGACGACTTGGAAGAAGCATTTGTAGTATTATGTAAAAACCAAATGAAGCTCAACCCCACAAATGTGCCTTTGATGTTGCATCAGAAAAATTCTTAGGGTTCATGTTATCCAGTAGAGGCATTGAGGCAAATCCTGCAAAGAAAGAAGCTATCATGGGCATGCCACCTTCGAACGAACCAAAACATGTTTAAGAGTTGACAGGAAGGATAGCCGCTTTAGGCAGATTGATGTCCAGGTCGGCAGACTGATGCCTACCATTCTTTAAAACCCTAAAGGGAGCTAAACAGTTCAAATGGAGTCCAGAATGCCAAAAATCTTTTGACGAGCTAAAGGCATTCCTAACATCACCACCTCTGCTCACCTATCCATAAGTCGGTGACCAACTACAATTGAACTTAGCCATCTCACCCGAAACCGTCGGTTCAGTCCTAATCAAAGAGATTGATAAAGTCCAGAGACCAGTGTATTATATCAGCAAGGTATTGTTGGATGCAGAAACAAGATATAGGCTAGTTGAGAAACTAGCATTGACACTCGTCACTTCTGCCCGCAAACTCAAGCCTTACTTCCAGGTGCACACTATATCGATACTGACCGATAAACCTTTAAAGAAAATACTGGCCCGACCAGGCCAATTTGTAAACTGGGTAATAGAGCTTGGCGAGTTCGATTAGTTCCAACCAAGAACGGCAATCAAAGCCCAAGTGCTAGCTGACTTCTTGCAAGAAACCTCTGCTGACGATAGTGCCGACATCGACAAAACTCTGGCCGAAGAGGATAACGAGCAGAAGCAAAAAAGACAGGAACCAAAACCATCGCAAACTTGGACTCTATTCATGGATGGGTCTTCGAGCGACCAGCACTAGGGGGCCAGGGTCATTCTGACCAGTCCAGAGAACTTCAGAGTGCAAGTCGCTCTACGATTCTATTTCCATGCGACTAACAATTCGATCGAGTATGAAGACTACTGACCAGAATTAGGTTAGTAAGGTTCCTTAGGGTATGAAAGTTAGACATCTATAGTGACTCACAAATCATCGTGAGACAGATTAATGGGGAATATGAAGCAAAACAGTCATACATGCTGGAATATCTAGATAAGGCAAAGTCAGAGCTTGCGTAATTTGAAGCATACCAAATCAGCAATGTAGATTGAGAAAACAACACAAAAGCAGACGCCTTGTCGCGACTGATGGCCGAAGATTTATCTGGCCTAAACTTGTTAGTATACATTGATGTATTGAAGAAGCCGATTGTAGGCGGCAGCTTGGAAGTCCAACAGGTCAGTTGTGAGACAACTTGGATCGACCCAATCAAAACCTACATCGAAACTGGCGAGTTACCAGAAGATCGACTACAACACTGATGGGTTCAGGCAAAGTTCCAAGGTTGTACTGTCTTCAATGGGAAGTTGTGCAGGAAGTCTTTCACACGCCCTTTTTTGTTATGTCTTACACCAGCAGAAGCTGAGGAAGTAATGTGGGAAGTCCACGCTGGAATATGTGGTAGTCATCTCGTAGGCCGCACCTTATGCCAGCGACTTCTACGACAAGGGTACTATTGGCCAACCATGTTCGTAGATTGCACAGACTTTATCGCTAATTGCGAGACCTGCCAGACTCATGCCACGGTCAGTCACTTACCCACAAATGAGTTACAATCTGTCGTGAGTCCACTACCCTTCACGATGTGGGGGATCGACATAGTCGGCTCCATGCCTGGGAAAAAGTCCGCAAAGAAATTTTTTATCGTGGCAGTGGACTACTTTTCAAAATGGGCAGAAGCGGAAGCCGTAACGACTACTGATGCAGTAAGGATTGAAGCCTTTACTAGGAAAAACATAATCTACTGATATGGCATCCCACAACTCATCATCACAGATAATGGACCACAGCTCGACAGCCAGCAATAGCAGAACTTCCTCAAGGGATTTAACATCTAGCAGCATTTCGCCTCAGTATACTACCTGGAAGGTGTCGGCCAAGCCGAAGCAACCAACAAGACAATCTCTCACAGGATAGCGTGACGACTTGGACCAGCCAAGGGAAAATGGGTTGACGAGTTGCCAAGCGTGCTCTCATCCTACAGAACGATAAGCAGAACTCCAACTGGAGAGACCCCCTTCATGTTGGTGTATGGAGCAGAGGTTATTATACCTATCGAGGCTACCCATCCCACTATAAGGATCACCAATTACGATGAAATGCTCAATGATGAAGACCTAAGAACCAATCTAGACTTGATAGAAGAAACTTGCGACAAAGCACATTTAAAGATACTGGCTTACCAGCAAAGGGTTGCCAGGTATTACAACTCGTGGGTATGGGTTTAGAATTTCAAAGTCGGCGTTCTAGTGCTCCGTCATACTGTAGTGTCAAAACCCAAACAGCAAGGCAAATTAATGCTGATCTAGGAGGGACCATACATGATAATCCATGTAACAAGGCCAGGCACATACTATCTCAAAACAATGAAAGAAAAGTACATCGAGACCCTTGGCACTCTAAAAATTTAGGAAAATATTACCAATGATGTAATAGATTCTACTCATTTTAATGAATTGTCTTTACATTACGAATCCTTTTTACCTAACAAGATCTACCGTAACTTTTCAATGTAAGTCGAACATATGTCACTTCGTGGAAACACTTGGGTCAAAAACCCAGTAAACTAATTACACCATACATACACCATGATTTGACTTAATTCTGGACACCTGATGAATTTTCCCTCGCGAATTATGTGTCCACGCAAATGGTCAAGTCGTCAACAATGCCCTGGATGACCATGTCACACCCGATCACCCAGGGGCACCATTACGTAGATCCCATTGCACACACTAGTGCAACAATCTATGAACTCACAAAAAGGGTCATACCCTCAAGTTCATACCGTAGGCAAGAAACAAAAGTACTCGCACTCTATAGTTCAATTACACTTTCTCATTATTCACATTAAAATGACTCCATTACATCAGAAATTTCTTAGCAATGGGCAAACCCCCAATACCAAGAACTGGGGGATAGCTGGTTACTACGTCATATAACTATTCAAGAAAAAGAAAGATGATTTATACAGATCGGCTCTGCGTCAATTTTGGCGGAGGCTTTCTTAACTTTTCAACACTATCAAGCAACTTTTTTGCCTCTAACACCATTTCATATCTAGTACTCCAGCTTTGCTATGACATGACTTTATAGATTGCCTGTATAGATGGGAATGAATTCTGATACCTACCCTTGTCCCACTCGTAACCTGATAATTCAATAATCTTTTCCTTGACCTTGGTGAGCTTCGCTGTTAAGGGATCCAATCTCGCCTCTGCGGTGACCCACAAATAACGGTCAGTGTCACTCCTCTTCCTCTACGTGACCACCTCTCTCCACGATTGGACAAGTCAGCCATAACTCTCCACGTGTAGTCTACAGACTATGGCATTTTGACCTTCCAACCGGGATACCCTATTTCGCATCGCGCGTATCTCTCTCCTCTAGCTCTCCTCCTGCTGCGTCCAATGATCATTCAAAACCTCGCTTACTTGGTCATAAATGGCAGTGGAGGGGAGACATTCGATGTGAAGGGAGTTAACCTCCTCTTCTAACCTCGTCAAATGCACGACAAGTCTATCTCACTCGATTGTGAGATTACAGACTCAGTTCTCAAGGACACGCGTAGGAGTCAGAAGATCTCCTGTGTACAACAATTCGAGTGAAGAGAGGTTTCTCCCACAGTAAACCTAAACCAAAGAAAGGAAAACATGTTACCAAGTTGCATAAAAAAAATGGAGCAAAACTGGAAACATGCTGATGCACATGAGAGCCGTAAACAAAATATAGTATATTCATGATCTTCTATTTCGATACAAGGAAAAACGAAGTACTAGCAAATTACATTTGGCACTCCCATGCAACAAACAAAAAAAAAAGAGAGAAAAGTTTTCGAGGGTTCTGCTGCTCCACCTAGATCGACTGCTTTGTTGACTGGTCCGCTGGAGCATTCGATTCTAGAGAGGTGAGGGAGAGAGTTGGTGGCTCAAATAGGATAGGGATCAGGGGAGATACATTCCCGGCTGGGGAACCATCTCGCAGAATGCTCTCTGGCTCTCCCAAGACCTTACTGCCAGGTTCTCACCCGACGATTTCCTCCTGAACATCCTCTCCACCCTCATCATCCGCTCCTTCCTCGTCGTCGCCTTCAGTTTCAACATCTTCAGTGGCCTGTTCTTTACCATCAAGCCCATCTATGAGGAGAGGGTATTCAAAAAAGTCCGCTTCCAGCAAGGGCTTCTCGCGCACGAACTTGGCCAAGCTCTACGCTCCGTTAATAAAGTGTAGGGCACCCCAGCGAGGACGGAAATTCTTCTTCGCTGGATCCTCGGCGACATAGACCTTGAGTTCCCGGGACTTCTTGAAGTCACTCACAGCCTTTTCAACGTGGTCAGAGATGCTAGCCTTTACCTCGTCCTTCTCGTGCTGAAGGTCCTTGTGTGCCCGGCCATTTCACTACACTTCCTTTTCTCGCCCTCTAACAGAGAGGTCAGTGCCTCTACCCTCATTTTTCCACCGTGAGGGACTCCTCCAGATGCACTCTAGCGGCGTGGACATTATCTCTTTCTGCCTAAAGGGCCTCCTCCTGATGCTCCTTTTCGGCCTTGGTCTGAACTCAGCAGAACGCTTGCTCTCTAAGGCACCATCCCTCTCCAACTCTAGACGGTGAACTGCATTATCCATGTTAGCCTCGCCTTCTCTGAGTGCAATTAGGGCTTGGGCGCTCTGAGAAGTCGCAACACGATTTAGGCCACGAATGCACACAAAAAGAAAAAGGGTGCAACACATTAACTGGGGAAGGTGACGAGCCTTATCTGGATCAGATCCGTCTCCAATACGCTATAACGCTCCTCCCGCTCTGATAGCCTATAAAACTCTTCCATTGAGGGAAGACTGATCCCTCTCACCAACTGTCGCGCCACTTCAGGATCCAATGGGTTGGACATTCTCCTATGGTCCAGTGTGTCCAGTAGGCCCCACCACGGCAGGGGTCTTGCCACACGGCCCCCCTTGGGAGACGGATTTTGAGAGGCCCTCCCAAGGATGATCTCGCAGGCGATGCTCCAATTCGCTTGCTTCTCGGCATCGAGATTTCTTCCCTCTCAGCCAAATGCCCACCATAAAGGGGCAGGTTTAGAGGCGTCCCAGGCTGGGACCTTCGTGTCACACCATCTCCTTCCTACGAGCCTACAGATGGCTGGCGTGACATGGGAGGTCGGATTTCTACCAAATCATCTAACTCTCTCGGAGCGGTCTTCTAAAGGGGCAACCTCTTTAGGGGCTTTGCGAGGAGGCGGTGCTGCAAACTTGTCCTTGTAGGAACTTCAATGGTCCTCCCTATCGTGGGAGACTTGGTCACTATCATCTTTGCCACCCGTGCCTTCTTGACACCTTTGCTGGTACCGATGGCTGGCCATTTCCTCTGCCTCTAAGTTGCGAGCATTCTTGAGATCTCCCCAGCATCCAGTTCTTGTCTTCCCACTACAAAACAAGAAGACCACTAGATGTTAGTCGCATTAGATTCAAATACAGTTCAAAAGCGAGGATAGGACGTACCAGAGCTTTCTGTCCCAGTGTGTTGGACTGGTTCATCTCTAACTCCCGTAGGTTCAGTTGCGACTTGCTCTCTGTCACTACTCTTGGAGTCGCCTAGGTAGTCCACATCCTTGTGAGTGAGTTTCGAGTAGGGAATGGGATCACATGTTTTTATCATGTCGTAACTCTCCCTCTCATCGCTAGTCAAGGTTGGTGGCAGGTTCTCTTCGCCAACCTCGGGAAGTCGCCATATGTTGGGCAGGGACATGGGTTTCCTATCTCCCTGACTAACAAAGAAGAATTTCTTTTCCAGTTATAGACCTTGTTCCGTGTGACCACCACTTTTAGTGCCCCTGGTCTCGCCTTCAAGAAATACTAGCATGTAGGTGGCCAACTCTTCGGGTCATCCTTATTTAAAAGATAAAGGCTCCAGAACAACGTCACTATCATCGACATCTCAAGTCACCAGAGCATCACTATGAACCATATGAACCCCATGATTGATGTTCAAGAGTTTGCTTGGAGCTGTGCGGGAGCCAAGTCGTAATACCTCAGTATGTCTCTGGCCTCCCTAGGTATGGGGATCTTAAACCTAGAGTCGAAATATTCTAGCTATACACACATTTTGGTGGCATTGATAGAGCAGGCTGTTTCCTCCTCGTTGGGTATCCGTAGTCATACTAATTCGAGAAACCGTCGAGAACTCGCTCAAGGTCTCCATCAAACAAGTCAAGCTCTTTCTTGAACTCTGCAACCTTAATTTTTATGGGTAAAAGGTCAGGCACGGTTTCTCTCGATGATGATGGGGCTCTTGGGTCTCGCTCCGTGGGTTTTACGTGGGGACGCTTTCTGTTCCTGCACTAAGAGTAGCCAAAGTTGTTACGCTTGCGAATCAGGTTCGCGTTGGAACCTTCCCCACGATAATCTAAAGCTCATGGTGATTTATCTTTGGACCAGACTATGTGTCGATGGAGATAAGCTTTTTTCTGCTTAACCCTAGGGTTAAATCGAACAGAAATGACGATCGACTAGTTCAGAAGATCGAATATTCAAAAACTCTCTAGAAAAATGAAACCTTGAAGGTAAAGGGCAGAACTTACTATTTTTCTTGGCGAAAGTCGAATGGAATGTACGCTGGTGATGAATATTTAGCATAGCAAAAGTTGATGGGAGAATGAAGCTCATTGCAACTATGAAGACGACGGAGGCGAAGAAGAAGGAATGCTTCTTGTTTTCTGCAGAATCAGGAACTTGAAGTTGCTAAGAAAATAATCCTTCAAGCAAGTATTTATTTATGCTAGAATCCTTGGAGTCATCATGCATAATCATTGCCGCACAGTTTACGATTTTGACTGACTGGACATGCGCCTCGAAGCACTTCTCCACATTAAATGCACGGATTGAAAAGGTGGGGACGTAACTACATTTTGACATTACGATTTGTGGTTCTATCAGTATCTGCCATCGAGTCGACGCGTGGCGCACTAAATGATCTTTCAAATTTAATGTTTGGCACTTAAATTCTTGTATGAACGTGGGGCACGCATGATGAAATCATGGGACTATTTCCTTAAACCGTAATGAAGGAGCCGTTATGGCTTCATAACGTGTCACGGGTTATATGACATGCTATAGGCACAACATTCATTGATTGTGTCCGACGTTGTCAAACGTTAATTCAGTGTGAGTTCATCCAAAGAAACTTCTGAATGGTTTGCGATTTTGTCCATTGTATGAAACCCACTATGGTTAGAGAAACATCACGGTGGATAGTTACGCTATGCCACATCCCGCGAGTTGATAAGCCTATCACGAGATGAAATTTGACTCATACTGGGATTGTCCCATCACACTCGACGAGTTTACTACGACAAAGGGCAACTGTTAATGCCATATTTTGTCCTCTAATTATGAGGTGACACATGTCCCCAAGCGTCGGCATACAGAAGGGTGACATGTGCCTGAATTCCTTAACTCGCCCTTCTACGTGAGTTGGTGGTCGCCATCATTGATGAGTTATATCTCGCTGGCTCTTCTAGTGAAGATAATGGGCCTTGCCATCAGGTTGCGAGTTAGTCATGTTGCAACTACCACAACCTGCCTAATTAGAAACAAGGTAGCTCACATGTGCGTCTCGCTTAGTCAGTTCCTTCGTTATTTACAGGACAGACACGTCAGTGGGTGTAAGATCTTTTGGTGGCGAGGAAAGCGGGTGACTACAGTGAGTGAAATTATCATAGACGCTCCTGGCAGTTCAGCGGTCAAGTTGGAAACTTATCCGGGATTCTCCTTACTCTATATAACTTCTCGTCTATCAAAGCTAAAGACACAATTTGAAGCTCCAAATTTATGATCATTTTGCTCTTGCTATCACATTATTACTTCTTGAATTCCTTCTTCCCCACACCCGGAGCTTGCCTTCTTTACCAAGCTCCATATTGATTGCCCCATTATCGACTTAAAGTAGACTCCGGGCATACCCTCCCGACTTCGATAACCTTCTATTCTCATTTTATAGGAGATGGGCACGTTAGTGAAACCAATTTCAGCAGCAACAGGTATGAATTTTTTTTAAGTTAATAATTTGGCAAGTATCATTTGCAAGATATCGCTTCTCGGAGATTGAAACCATGTCGTGATGATAAGCCATGAGGTGTTGCGGAGGGATGATAGAGATCTATCAATGGTGGACTTGAAGACAAAGGGAGCAGATGGTGGGAATGCGAGGGAGATAGATGTAGAGGGTGGGCTTTTCTTCATCGGCAAATCTGGTTGCTTTGACAGCTAAAGGAGAGGTGGGCAAAAAATTAGAAGAAGAGAAATGGGAAGGACTGAGATGAATGATAGTAGCAAGAGTGATCCCCATCACAACATTTGGAAACTAGAGATGCTAGGGGGGAAGAATAACGACCCCCACCAATCGAAGAAGGACACATGTCGAAGTGTGTGTTCCAACCATAAAAAGATGCGTGGCTAGCCACGTGCAAGAGTATAAAACTACCACCTCAGAGGTAGGACCTGTAAAGGATCCGATTGCGATTATCTTGGGGTGGGGATCATGGGTCCACCTAGATCACTTACTTCTTTCCATTCCTAGTGCATAGCCAGCTGGTGATATCATCAATTAACAAAGATCTTAGAGCCACCATTAAACTACTCAGAAAATCTACATCCAATGGCTGCCTCCGCCCACCCGCCAAAGAACCGACCGATATATCCGGGGTTGAGTTTTGGGCTCACACCCACTATTCTTATCAGACTTCAACTCCAATCCACGCCAGCTTACGTCGGCTCGTGGGATAGGACAAAGAGATCGGCATAAGGATGATATCTCTTACCGGATCATAGATCGTGCCAAAACCCTCATGGGTAAATCAGAACTTACACTACCCGATGTCTCTTCTATACACAGCACAATCGTAAGGTAAAACCGGATGGAATCTTCTACACACTTATGTTCTTTCATAATCTCTCTACTAAACCCATTTTCAAGAGCTCATATTCTTATACTGAGCTCCATACTACTTGAAATCAGTTCTAACTTAGGCATTGGAGTGGCTTCATGATTTCTGAACCTACCCTTACTTGTCTATTTGCTTCCTCCCATGTAGGTTCGACTAGGAAAGGAAGCTTGGCCCATTACCGAGGGCAACAACTGACTTCCTATAAAACCACTATATGGTTCGGATTAACTTATTCAAGTGTCATTGAATTTGCTTCAGGTGATTGAGGTTTGAGCTTTTGTAGACCTCCATGATTTTGTTGGAATGGATGGAAGGGATGGACTGCAGCAAAGAGAAAGCAGGGGAGTTTGATCTGGTTTTCACTTTCTAAGTTTCCAGAGGAGGGTTGAGGAATAGGGAGGTAGATGGGTCTTGGATTAAGTGTGTACGTAGATAGAAATAGGAGGGCAAATGGGTCATTTAACCTTTTTTTGTTAGTCAAGTTAAGAATTTGGAGTGTAGTAGTTGTAATTAATTGCAAACTTGGGGTTGGATGCTTTCAAAGCAAAGTACAAAGGAAGTGTATGAAATTTTCCCTTATTATAATTCAAATGGCTCACGAAAATGGCTTTGTTAAAGTTTGATTGCCAGAAGGTTATTCACTGTATCATTGATCAGTCCTTCCTTTGTGAGGCTGACACTCAGCCTATTATGGAAGACATACTTTTCTTAATTTCTTAATATAATTAATAATTGTCAAATCTCTTATATTCCAAGGGAAGCCAACTTCATGGTGCATAGCTTGGCCTAGAAGGCGGAGACTTTTTTGGGAGAGCTCTATGGTTGTTTAACCTTTGAAGGGTTGAAGTCAAGGCTCTAACCCGTTTTCCTAGTACTCAATAGATCTATGTTTTTACAGAAAAAAGAAATCTAATTTAACTAAATATTTAATATTTGAAAAATCAATATCATTGTCAGGTCAATATCGAAGCTACATTTTTTTTTGGGTAAATCAATACAGATGTGCCAAGATTTTTTAAGCACATGCCTAGATACGGTAGTTTGTGCTATGGTCTTGCCATCTATGGACTTAGCGGCTCCGATAGATGGCCGTCACCTGGTTCTCGGGTGGATCCGAGCCCTCCATCCTGGTCGACACCCGAGCCAACAAGCTGAGCTGACAGGGGTGTCGGCTCGGATGGAGGGCTTGGATCCACCCAAGAGCTAAGTGGCGGCCATCCATCCGGACCGTCAAGTCTCCCACCCAAACTCAGGCAGGAAACGATTTCTATACTGTCCACAAAGTATAAAAACAAACAAATTCTAACTACCGTGATCTTAATCCTCATTTTAACTTATCTAATGGGATCTGACCAAAAAAGAAAAAAAAAACCCCGTATCTAATGGGAACTTCAATAAAATCAAAAAACGCTATCATCATCACAATCAAGGTTTTAGCTCCAGGGTCTCTATCACAGTCAAAATAGATACAAATCAATCGATTCGATACTGATTACTAAAATCATGATCATAATCAATTCTCCTTAATCTTTTATTAATCCCAAAAATTTCATTAACTTTTTAGGGAATCAAATTGGTTATTGGATCCTCTCCTGTTTCCCAGCTGTGTTAGCCATCCATCAAACAGGCTCGGATACTCAGTATGCATGCATACCGATGCATCCTGGCTCTTTAGATAGATGTCTTGCAAGCTGAGGGACAAGAAATGATTTTTTTTCCATCAAATTGTGAATTTGAGTATGAGTCTGTGAAATTCTACTATTACCCTTTAAGATACCAATAAAAAAATAATTATAAATCTAGAGTAATCGATATTGGATCGGGATCGATCATGGTTGAAACTGATATGATTCTGCCTATCTTACTAAAACCATGATCACAACCAACTCTTCTTAATCATTATTAATCCCCAAAAATCTCATTAATTTTTAAGGAATCAATTGTGAATTTGAGTCTTGAGTATGTGAAAATATACTTTTACATTTGGTAGGATACCAATAAAAAAAGAATAAAAATATGAAATATTCGGTATCGAATAGGGATTGGTCACGATCAAAACTGATACGAATTGGCCAATCCGATACCAATGACTAAAACCATGATCAGCATCAATTCTCCCTAATCATTTATTAACCCAAAAATCTCATTAATTTTTTATGGAATCAAATTGTGAATTTGACTACGAGTATATGAATTTTAATTTTACATTTTTCAGGACACCAATAAAAAAGAATAAAAATATGAAATAATCGATATCGGTCACTGTCGTAACCGATACATATTGACCAATCCAATACCGATGACTAAAATCACATCCATAATCAAATCTCCTTAAATCTTTTTTTAATATAAAAAAATATCATTAATATTTTAGGGAATCATATTGTGAATTACAGCTTAATTATATGAAATTCTACTTTACATTTTGTATGAAGGAACTCAGCAAATTGCAAGTTTTATAATCAGATTATTACCCAGAATCAATAATGTGCTTTCAAACTCACTTTTGAGAGCTTCTTCTTCTTTCAAATTTAAGGTGTTACAATGTGAGGCTGAAAGATCCACTCCAGCAAATAAGGAAAAAAACAAAAGAACAAAGGTATGGATATCATGCAAGAACATGGCCTTTTGTTTATAGGGTTGTCTGGAACAGTTGTACAAGTTGAGTGGGAAGGTACAGCCATTCCATTTCATCATATCTTTATGTTTATATACTACAAACAATCCACCGAAGAATATCTTTAAAAAAGAGACAGGTTCGCACTTTAGATTATCATCTAAAGAATAAAATTGCTTCAGCCAGCAATGAAAGCGAGTGAGTATATCATGATCAAATCATGGAATTGCATTGAATAAAATATGGTTAATTGCTAATCCCCATTTTTCCCAGTTGGAAACCCAACTAATCATGCTTGCATGCCTTCCATGGAAAACGATCTTAAAAGGTTCCTTTAGATTAGAGAAGTTCCTCAGGAGGTTAGTCTTCTTTGGGAGACTTATGCACCAGAAGATGCAAATTGAGCAATAGGTGGGTCAGACTGTGGGCAAGGGTACGCTCTAATGCTAAAGTCAAGTCTCCGTTAATGAAATGCCCTGACTCTAATTCTGATGATCTCTTGCCATGTATCGATCACCCATTGGTGGGTATTTTTCTGAGCATCAGGCACGATCCATTAGGTGACTCGAACCATTAACCCATTGCCGAGCTATTCGAACCGTCAACAATAAGAGTTGCACTGCATATGATGATTCCTTAATTAATTATTGATGTTATTCTATTGTCACATTATTCAAGAAGATAACCTAATTGGCCATGCAAATTGTGGGTAAGGTACTCTTTAGTCCGTTGGTCACTGCTTTGGGACAGGGAAGATCATGAATTGGGATTTGGTCTTGGAGAAAAGATCCCAATAATAAGGGGTATTCAAATCTTGATTCTTACGGGTTTTTTGGTTCGTGTTTCCTTTTCCTTTGAAGAACATGGGGAGGTTTTGTAGGGACCTATGGTTGTCCAATGTCCTCCTTATCATCAAATGAAACTCATCATTCCTTACCATGGAGGGATCTTATCCTTAACTTGGCATTGAGTTGCCCAATCATTGTTGATTTAATAATAATAATAATAAGAAAATCCAAGAACGTTAGTGTGGGGATTCTTTCCCACATCTCATGTCTGGCATTTTCTCTCTTATATGATAGTCTCTCTTTTTTCAGATCATGTAGATCCTCCATTGTGATTCGCCATTTCTCACATTCCTATTGGTAGTGTTGTGACTTGTGAGAATTTATAGTAATAATAATTATAATAATAATAATAATAATAATAGCAGGAAAAATTCCATCTACCCTTCAAAACTATGTCCAAAGATCTAATCTTGCGATTTTCAGATTTCTCATCTACCACCTAAAATTTTATTGTCCGTTAACCAAGAGTCTCACACGTTAGTAGAGTCCCATTGAGTGATGATGTCATCTCAATTAAAAATTTTAAGGACAATATTACCACTTATTGTAATGGTGAAAACCATTTCACCCCTTACACTCATTTTCAGATCATGTTCTTCTACAGCCACCATGCACCTACTCCATCTCCCTATTTTCTACCGTCCCGACCACCACTCCTCTAGCCTACGTCCTTCTACCACTTGCCAACCACCAGTCCCCCATCTCAATTTCTTGAATCATCCGCCCCACCATCCCATGCCTTTAGCTTTTGATTTCATCTTTTCGACATCCCTCAATTCCCCATTTCTCGTTGTCGGCGCCCTTCCACCCCCTGGTTTCACCGCCGACATCCATCCGAGGAAGAAAGGAAGAACATATATCTTTCAATTTTTTTGTAAATGAGACTGCATCGGCGGCTCGGGGAACGGGATGAGGAGAAGGAGTGTTGGAGTCCTTTCTACCGCTTTCCCTCTTCCTCTCTTTCCCTCCCTTTCTCTTTCCTCTCGACATCGGCACTCCTCCCATCTCCTTAATGGAGGTGGGAGTTATCATTACAACGAGGGACGACTCACGGAGCGAGGTTGTAGCTATCTGAAATGGCGAGGGAACTCTTTCAAAGCCTCGACTAGAAAGTCGGCTTTTGTAGTAGTCAATTACGGAGGATTCTTTTCAAACCCTAATTCTGCCCCTACAAATATCTGCCTTTGTATCTCGTAATTACTATAAGGAACTCAAACAAAACTATTTCTTATTACCAGAAAAAAAAAAAAAGAGGTAGTAAATTATAAGTTATCATAAATGCATTAGTATGCCTTTAAATCATGTGCACCCCAAATTTCAAACAATTTCAAAGGCACCCCCTCAAAATGAAAAATTCACCCACTCTGTTGTAATTTCCGTTAACTAACATTAAAAGCTTAAAGTTAACATCCCATTACCTAAACTACCTCTCATGTAAAAGCAAAAGACCATTTTACCCCACCCCTAAATATCACCCATCTTCTCATTGTACGTTCCCCTTGTAAAAAACGAGAATCTTTTGGAGAAGGGTAGGAATGGAATAAGAAATCAAGAAAGAAGGAATCGAAGAAGAAGGAATCGGAGAAGAAGAAGAAGGAATTGAAGAAGAAATCAAAACACGAACTCCATCTAATGATTAAGATGTTTGCACTTTGGATTGTCATTGTCGGCAACTCGGACCAAGTCGATGGGGAGTTGATCTTGGATTGTAGTCTTGTGGTTTGTCATGCGATGAAAGAGAGAAGGAGGAGTGAGAGAAGAGAGAGAAAGAGGGAGAGAAAGAGGAGAGGGAAAACATGGGTGGGACCGCTGTACCTAGGTAGCATGCCACCATGGCAGCCGGCTGACGAGGCCAGGCAGCGGCCGGTAGGCGGTACGCAGCACCCGCGGCCAAGCGGGCCGCGCCCAGCACCGACCAAAGCAGGCCCGCCGGCGCGACTGGCGCCGGCACCATCGTAAGCCATGCCGCCGTAGCTGGCCCGCAAGGCCCAAGCGCGGCTTTGCTCTCGCATGCCGCGCCCCAAGCTGTTAAGCCCGATTTTCCGGGAGAGAGAAAACCTCTACGGAAAATCGTCTCTGTATCATTTACAACAAAAGTATAAATGGTTACGAGAGGCCATTGTTTGTATTCTCGAGGGTATTTGGGAACAAAAGAATGTTGAAAGATACGAGATCGGCTGCCTAAATGGAGCCACGTCTTCAAGATTCAAATGCAGTAATTTACGGTGAAGGCGGGCTAAGGTGTTTCTCAATCGGCGTCGTCGGATACTCCAGCGCATGAGATGATTGGTGAGACATAGCGAATAATCATGCACCCACACGTCACATGGGGCTTGAGCACGTGATTATGTGTAAGCCTTGCGTGCAATACAGGCGGGACAGATTCAGATCATGCGGTTGTACATCGGGCCCGATCGCGCGATTAGTAGCGATTAATCGCTGATCTGGCGGCTTAAGATAAATC
>CM053269.1:84162468-84232468 GCA_028583415.1 Protea cynaroides
TGGTCCTATGGTCTTATACGGTATCAACCTTCTGCCTACGGTGGATACCCTACGTCACACCATATGCGGCCGTACACTGCTGACCATATGGTTTCTGAATTCTTTTACGAATGTCTATGGTCGATACTTTGATCATGCTGGGTCATCTTATGGTCGATCGTAGTTGTGACCTTGAGATTTATGGTTACAAACTACATTCAATCCGAGTCCTTCTTGGGTCAACTCTTGGCTCTTCAATTGAGTTTATCCTAATGATTATTCAAAAGCTAAGTTTCTTAGTTTACCAACTAATTACTCTAACCTATTCTCCATGGTTTTCCATTGGAGGCTTGCTTAGCAATTCCCATGGTTGCATTCTTACTTTGGGTTTGGTATATCAATTTACATTAGAAATCTTTATTCCTAGTGTTCTAAGGCTACGAGACAAGGTTCATACCTTATTTGTTGCGGGATCACGTGGAACTCTTCTCTCGGTCTCCTCCTTAGTCTTCTCTTCTTCTCCTTCTTTTTCTTCTCTTTCCTTCTCTTTCTCTAAGGGGTTTACTAATGTTCTAAAAGAGTGAAAAAGTTGAGGAACGTCTTTTATATAGAAAAATTCTCCATATAGGTTCTCCAATATTAGGAAAAAATCCTCCTCAAATTAGGAAAGTTTCCATTTAGTACGATGCCGGGGTTTCACGGTCGATGGCCTATGGTGCGAATCGCCGACCATAGGGTTGAAAACATCGACCGTAGGGTCTGGATCAATGACCTTTGTTTCTTACCTTATGGTCAACCATACCTACTCGGGTATTCGACCATATGTATACTTTTGAGCATTTTTAACTCGATTCATACTTGGTTTTGTGATCCATCTTCACACGGTCGGTCCACTTGGTCCGACAATGATGGAAAGACACGGCATGACACGGTTAAACCAAGTTAGTGGAGTGCGAGGTCTTACAAGCGACCTCAAGAAAAAAAGAGTCTTGTGTTGACATGGCCTTCACAGGGAAATCATGGATGTTCTATGGCGAGAAGATTTCTTTATGCCAAAGGTCGGCCCGTATGACGGAACAACAAACCCCCAAGCGCACCTTAACAACTATTCTGCCACGATGGTTACGCACAAATATGAGGATGTTGTTACGTGTAGAGCGTTCCCATCCACGTTGTGGGGCGTCGGGGAGACTTTGGTTTAATAGTTTGCACACAATTCCATTCGATCTTTTGACCGGTTAAGTGGCTGGATTTTTAAACATTTTTAGACTCGAGACTACTCCCAAGAAGACATAAGTGAATTTGATGGCTATCAAGTAGAAGTAGGATGAAACCTTAAGAGTGTATCTTTCAAGATTTAACCATGAGGCACTAAAGATCAAGAATAATCGGTGTGAAAGTCAAGATGATAGCGCTCTAAAATGAAATTACCGACAAAGATCTGCTAAAGTCAATTTACAAGAGGCCCCTTCGGACATATGTAGAAGTGATAACAAGGCGAGAGAAATATGCTGCAGCTAACGGCGGCTCCCTTCTCACTCACCCTAGGTTTGGAGAGAAAGGAGAAATGATACTTAGATTGTTAATAAGTCATCCAGGTGAGATCCGTAAGAAAGCGAAAGGCGGTAAGGAACAAATTCTACAGGGTAAGCAAGTCGCCAAGGTTGATTTCGATTGGAACCACTTTACAAGATTAACTATCCCGATGTCAGGCTACTTCATAATATCAAGGGACAGCAGTATGAACTAAGCTTGCCCACCTCTAATGAAGCCGGACCGAGAAGGGAGAGGTCTAAGAAATATTATTGTTATCATCGGGAGAATGGACACGACACCGATAAATGTCGCGCCCTAAGGTACGCCATAGAAGACCTGATCAAATGAGGTCATATCCTCGAGTAAGTGGATAAACCCATTGCAACCGATAACAAATAGAAGGTAAAGAAACTTGTTGATACGGGGAAGATAATGTCGAGCCACGGCGTGCTTGCGAAAGCGGTGACTACTCTAATGGAGACGGTCGGCCTCTCCGCCTCTGGAACAAGATTGGCGATCCACGTGGCCTCATCGGGGTCATCTGAAAAAACACACAGCTCACTCCCCAATTTAAGTGACGGATTAGAAATCGACATAAGAGAGTCGATGAAGGCATGTTACTCAAGTTGCAGAACTAGGAACCACCCGCACCCAAAGTCGCAAATTAACTATGGCCTCAAGAAATGTGTAACAAATCTGACTCGGCGACTTGACTACCTCCACTTGCAGGACAGGCCCAAAGAACAATTCTTTGACTCTGAGGATGAGGACATCCTAGTAGGGAGTGAATGAGGTGGAGCAAGTATTGGTGGACACGGGCAGCTCGGCCAACATACTCTTCTATCATGCATTCAAGGCAATGAATGGGCGAGAGGCGTCTTCGTCCAATCAAGTTTTCTCTCATCAGCTTCTTAGGAGATGTAGTAAAAGTCAAAGGGGCAATTATCTTGGAGACAAGGGTTGGAACAAAACCAAGAAGAACTACCCTTTACCTCTCCTACCTAGTCGTAGATGTTTCCTCCACAATGCCATTCTTGGTAGACCCAAATTTAACCTACTCCATGCATGCATCTCTACCTATTATCTCGTAATGAAGTTCCCCCTTTGGGAAAGGTATTGTAAGGCAGGACCAAAGACTCTTTCACCGGTGTTGCGCTATGGACCTAGAAGCATATGAAGACAAACTCGCAAGGTCCACTCGGATCGAAGACCTACGAGATGAACTTTGGAGAGGGAGCGAGGATCCCCTATGGAAGATTTGATCCATAACCTTATTTCAAGGAAGATCTGAAAGATATTTTCAAGTCGGCTCGTCCTTTGAAAAGGATTAGCGAGAGGAGATTGTCGTTTTCCTCAAAGACAATCTCGACGTCTTTACCTTGTCGACCTTAGAGATGCCAAGGATCACGCAAGATATAATGGAACACCGTTTGGCCATCAAACCATAATTTAAGTACGTAGTAGCAAAGAAATGGAACTTCATTTTGGAAGAGAAGGGGTAATCAAGGTTGAGGTTAGAAAAGCTGCTCGTGACATGATTCATCAAGGAGGTCAAGTACCCATAGTGGGTTTCTAATGTCTTGATGGTAAAAGGGCAATTGTAAATGATGTATTTGTGGTAAAAAAAGGCCAATGGTAAATGGGCGTATATGTATCGATTACTCGATCTTAATAAAGTATGCCCTAAGGACTACTACCTTCTTCCTAGAATTGATAAGTTGATTGATGCCACTATTGGTCAACATGCTATCTTTCCTAGACGCATATTCGGGTTATAATCAGATCAAAATATATCAATCTGATGAGATCAACACTGCCGTCAGAACAAGCAATGGCTTATATTGTTATAACGCCATGCCTTTTGGCCTCAAAAATGCTGGTGCCACATATCAACGTTTACTCAATAAGGTATTTGCACAGCAAATCTGTAGGAACATGAAAGTTTATGTTGACGACTTCCTTGTGAAGAGTAAAAGAACCTCGCATCATCTTGATGACTTGGAAGAAGCATTTGTAGTATTATGTAAAAACCAAATGAAGCTCAACCCCACAAATGTGCCTTTGATGTTGTATCAGAAAAATTCTTAGGGTTCATGTTATCCAGTAGAGGCATTGAGGCAAATCCTGCAAAGAAAGAAGCTATCATGGGCATGCCACCTTAGGAGTCCAGAATACCAAAAATCTTTTGACGAGCTAAAGGCATTCCTAACATCACCACCTCTGCTCGCCTATCCAGAAGTCGGTGACCAACTACAATTGAACTTAGCCATCTCATCCGAAACCGTCGGTTCAGTCCTAATCAAAGAGATTGATAAAGTCCAGAGACCAGTGTATTATATCAGCAAGGTATTGTTGGATGCAGAAACAAGATATAGGCTAGTTGAGAAACTAGCATTGACACTCGTCACTTCTGCCCGCAAACTCAAGCCTTACTTCCAGGTGCACACTATATCGATACTGACCGATAAACCTTTAAAGAAAATATTGGCCCGACCAGGCCAATTTGTAAACTGGGTAATAGAGCTTGGCGAGTTCGATTTATAGTTCCAACCAAGAACGGCAATCAAAGCCCAAGTGCTAGCTGACTTCTTGCAAGAAACCTCTGGCGGCGATAGTGCCGACATCGACAAAACTCTGGCCAAAGAGGATAACGAGCAGAAGCAAAAAATACAGAAGCCAAAACCATCGCAAACCTGAACTCTATTCATGGATGGGTCTTCGAGCGACCAGCACTAGGGGCCAGGGTCATTCTGACCAGTCCAGAGAACTTCAGAGTGCAAGTCGCTCTACGATTCTATTTTCATGCGACTAACAATTCGATCGAGTATGAAGCACTACTGACCAGAATTAGGTTAGTAAGGTTCCTTAGGGTATGAAAGTTAGACATCTATAGCGACTCACAAATCATCGTGAGACAGATTAATGGGGAATATGAAGCAAAACAGTCATACATGCTGGAATATCTAGATAAGGCAAAGTCAGAGCTTGCGTAATTTGAAGCATATCAAATCAGCAATGTAGATTGAGAAAACAACACAAAACTTGGATCGACCCAATCAAAACCTACATCGAAACTGGCGAGTTACCAGAAGACCGACTACAACACCGATGGGTTCAGGCAAAGTTCCAAGGTTATACTGTCTTCAATGGGAAGTTGTGCAAGAAGTCTTTCACACGCCCTTTTTTGTTATGTCTTACACCAGCAGAAGCTGAGGAAGTAATGTGGGAAGTCCACGCTGGAATATGTGGTAGTCATCTCGTAGGCCGCACCTTATGCCGGGACTTCTACGACAAGGGTACTATTGGCCAACCATGTTCGTAGATTGCACGGACTTTATCGCTAATTGCGAGACACCGCGGACTCATGCCACGGTCGATCACTTACCCACAAATGAGTTACAATCTGTCGTGGAGTCCACTACCCTTCACGATGTGGGGATCGACATAGTCGGCTCCATGCACGGGAAAAAGTCCGCAAAGAAATTTTTTATCGTGGCAGTGGACTACTTTTCAAAATGGGCAGAAGCGGAAGCCGTAACGACTACTGATGCAGTAAGGATTGAAGCCTTTACTAGGAAAAACATAATCTACTGATATGGCATCCCACAACTCATCATCACAGATAATGGACCCGCGTTTCGACAGCCCGGCCAATAGCGGGAACTTCCTCAAGGGATTTAACATCCTAGCAGCATTTCGCCTCGGTATACTACACGGAAGGTGTCGGCTAAGCGAAGCAACCAACAAGACAATCTCTCACGGGGATGGCGTGGCCGACTTGGACCAGCCAAGGGGAAAATGGGTTGACGAGTTGCCAAGCGTGCTCTCATCCTCTGAACGATAAAGCAGAACTCCAACTGGAAAGACCCCCTTCATGTTGGTGTATGGAGCAGAGGCTATTATACCTATCGAGGCTACCCATCCCACTATAAGGATCACCAATTACGATGAAATGCTCAATGATGAAGACCTAAGAACCAATCTAGACTTGATAGAAGAAACTTGCGACAAAGCACATTTAAAGATACTGGCTTACCAGCAAAGGGTTGCCAGGTATTACAACTCGTGGGTATGGGTTTAGAATTTCAAAGTCGGCATTCTAGTGCTCCGTCATACTGTAGTGTCAAAACCCAAACAGCAAGGCCAATTAATGCTGATCTAGGAGGGACCATACATGATAATCCATGTAACAAGGCCAGGCACATACTATCTCAAAACAATGAAAGAAAAGTACATCGAGACCCTTGGCACTCTAAAACTTTAGGAAAATATTACCAATGATGTAATAGATTCTACTCATTTTAATGAATGTCTTTACACTACGAATCCTTTTTACCTAACAAAATCTACCGTAACTTTTCAATGTAAGTCGAACATATGTCACTTCGTGGAAACACTTGGGTCAAAAACCCAGTAAACTAATTACACCATACATACACCACGATTTGACTTAATTCTGGACACCTGATGAATTTGCCCTCGCGACTTATGTGTCCACGCAAATGGTCAAGTCGTCAACAATGCCCTGGATGACCATGTCACACCCGATCACCCAGGGGCACAATTACGTAGATCCCATTGCACACACTAGTGCAACAATCTATGAACTCACAAAAAGGGTCATACCCTCAAGTTCATACCGTAGGCAAGAAACAAAAGTACTCGCACTCTATAGTTCAATTACACTTTCTCATTATTCACATTAAAATGACTCCATTACATCAGAAATTTCTTAGCAATGGGCAAACCCCCAATACCAAGAACTGGGGGATAGCTGGTAACTACGTCATATAACTATTCAAGAAAAAGAAAGATGATTTATACAGATCGGCTCTGCGTCAATTTTGGCGGAGGCTTTCTTAACTTTTCAACACTATCAAGCAACTTTTTTGCCTCTAACACCATTTCATATCTAGTACTCCAACTTTGCTATGACATGACTTTATAGATTGCCTGTATAGATGGGAACGAATTCTGATACCTACCCTTGTCCCACTCGTAACCTGATAATTCAATAATCTTTTCCTTGACCTTGGTGAGCTTCGCTGGTAAGGGATCCAATCTCGCCTCTGCGGTGACCCACAAATAACGGTCAGTGTCACTCCTCTTCCTCTACGTGACCACCTCTCTCCACGATTGGACAAGTCAGCCATAACTCTCCACGTGTAGTCTACGGACTATGGCATTTTGACCTTCCAACCGGGATACCCTATCTCGCATCACGTGTATCTCTCTCCTCTAGCTCTCCTCCTGCTGCTTCCAATGATCGTTCAAAACCTCGCTTACTTGGTCATAAATGGCAGTGGAGGGGAGACATTCGATGTGAAGGGAGTTAACCTCCTCTTCTAACCTCGTCAAACGCCACGACAAGTCTATCTCACTTTCGATTGTGAGATTACAGGACTCAGGTTCTCAAGGACACGCGTAGGAGTCGAGAGATCTCCCTTGTACAACAATTCGAGTGAAGAGAGGTTTCTCCCTACGATGAAACCTAAACCAAAGAAAGGAAAACATGTTACCAAGTTGCATAAAAAAAATGGAGCAAAACTGGAAACATGTTGATGCACATGAGAGCCGTAAACAAAATACAATATATTCATGATCTTCTATTTCGATACAAGGAAAAACGAAGTACTAGCAAATTACATTTGGCACTCCCATACGACAAACAAAAAAAAAGAGAGAAAAGTCTTCGAGGGTTCTGCTGCTCCACCTAGATCGACTGCTTTGTTGACTGGTCCGCTGGAGCATTCGATTCTAGAGAGGTGAGGGGAGAGAGTTGGTGGCTCAAATAGGATAGGGATCGGGGAGATACATTCCCGGTGGGGAACCATCTCGTGAGAATGCCCTCTGGCTCTCCCAAGACCTTACTGCCAGGTTCTCACCCGACGATTTCCTCCTGAACATCCTCTCCACCCTCATCATCCGCTCCTTCCTCATCGTCGCCTTCAGTTTCAACATCTTTAGTAGCCTGTTCTTCACCATCAAGCCCATCTATGAGGAGAGGGTATTCAAAAAAGTCCGCTTCCAGCAAGGGCTTCTCGCGCACGAACTTGGCCAAGCTCTGCGCTCCGTTAATAAAGTGTAGGGCACCCCAGCGAGGACGAAAATTCTTCTTCGCTGGATCCTCGGCGACATAGACCTTGAGTTCCCGGGACTTCTTGAAGTCACTCACAGCCTTTTCAACGTGGTCAGAGATGCTAGCCTTTACCTCGTCCTTGTCATGCTGAAGGTCCTTGTGTGCCCGGCCATTTCACTACACTTCCTTTTCTCGCCCTCTAACAGAGAGGTCAGTGCCTCTACCCTCACTTTTTCCACCGTGAGGGACTCCTCCAGATGCACTCTAGTGGCGTGGACATTATCTCTTTCTGCCTAAAGGGCCTCCTCCTGACGCTCCTTTTCGGCCTTGGTCTGAACTCAGCAGAACGCTTGCTCTCTAAGGCACCATCCCTCTCCAACTCTAGACGGTGAACTGCATTATCCATGTCAGCCTCGCCTTCCCTGAGTGCAATTAGGGCTTGGGTGCTCTGAGAAGTCGCAACACGATTTAGGCCACGAATGCACACAAAAAGAAAAAGGGTGCAACACATTAACTGGGGAAGGTGGCGAGCCTTATCCGGATCAGATCCGTCTCCAATACGCTATAACGCTCCTCCCGCTCTGATAGCCTATAAAACTCTTCCATTGAGGGAAGACTGATCCCTCTCACCAACTGTCGCGCCACTTCAGGATCCAATGGGTTGGACATTCTCCTATGGTCCAGTGTGGCCAGTAGGCCCCACCACGGCAGGGGTCTTGCCACACGGCCCCCCTTGGGAGACGGATTTCGGGAGGCCCTCCCAAGGATGATCTCGTAGGTGATGCTCCAATTCGCTTGCTTCTCGGCATCGAGATTTCTTCCCTCTCAGCCAAATGCCCACCATAAAGGGGCAGGTTTAGAGGCGTCCCAGGCTGGGACCTTCGTCTCACACCATCTCCTTCCTACGAGCCTACAGATGGCTGGCGTGACATGGGAGGTCGGATTTCTACCAAATCATCTAACTCTCTCGGAGCGTCTTCTAAAGGGGCAGCCTCTTTAGGGGCTTTGCGAGGAGGCGGTGCTGCAAACTTGTCCTTGTAGGAACTTCAGTGGTCCTCCCTATCGTGTGAGACTTGGTCACTATCATCTTTGTCACCCGTGCCTTCTTGACACCTTTGCTGGTACCGATGGTTGGCCGTTTCCTCTGCCTCTAAGTTGCGAGCATTCTTGAGATCTCCCCAGCGTCCAGTTCCTGTCTTCCCACTACAAAACAAGAAGACACACTAGATGTTAGTCGCATTAGATTCAAATACAGTTCAAAAGCGAGGATAGGACGTACCAGAGCTTTCTGTCCCAGTGTGTTCGACTGGTTCATCTCTAACTCCCGTAGGTTCAGTTGCGACTTGCTCTCTGTCACTACTCTTGGAGTCGCCTAGGTAGTCCACATCCTTGTGAGTGAGTTTCGAGTAGGGAATGGGATCACATGTTTTTATCATGTCGTAACTCTCCCTCTCATCGCTAGTCAAGGTTGGTGGTAGGTTCTCTTCGCCAACCTCAGGAAGTCGCCATATGTTGGGCAGGGACATGGGTTTCCTATCTCCCTGACTAACAAAGAAGAATTTCTTTTCCAGTTATAGACCTTGTTCCGTGTGACCACCACTTTCAGTGCCCCTGGTCTCGCCTTCAAGAAATACTAGCATGTAGGTGGCCAACTCTTCGGGTCATCCTTATTTAAAAGATAAAGGCTCCAGAACAACGTCACTATCATCGACATCTCAAGTCGCCAGAGCATCACTATGAACCATATGAACCCCATGATTGATGTTCAAGAGTTTGCTTGGAGCTGTGCGGGAGCCAAGTCGTAATACCTCAGTATGTCTCTGGCCTCCCTAGGTATGGGGATCTTAAACCTAGAGTCGAAATATTCTAGCTATACACACATTTTGGTGGCATTGATAGAGCAGGCTGTTTCCTCCTCGTTGGGTATCCGTAGTCGTACTAATTTGAGAAACCGTCGAGAACTCGCTCAAGGTCTCCATCAAACTAGTCAAGCTCTTTCTTGAACTCTGCAGCCTTAATTTTTATGGGTAAAAGGTTAGGCACGGTTTCTCTCGATGATGATGGGGCTCTTGGGTCTCGCTCCGTGGTTTTTACGTGGGGACGCTTTCTGTTCCTGCACTAAGAGTAGCCAAAGTTGTTACGCTTGCGAATCAGGTTCGTGTTGGAACCTTCCCCACGATAATCTAATGCTCATGGTGATTTATCTTTGGACCAGACTATGTGTCGATGGAGATAAGCTTTTTTCTGCTTAACCCTAGGGTTAAACCGAACAGAAATGACGATCGACTAGTTCAGAAGATTGAATATTCAAAAACTCTCTAGAAAAATGAAACCTTGAAGGTAAAGGGGCAGAACTTACTATTTTTCTTGGCGAAAGTCAAATGGAATGTACGCTGGTGATGAATATTTAGCATAGCAAAAGTTGATGGGAGAATGAAGCTCATTGCAACTATGAAGACGACGGAGACGAAGAAGAAGGAATGCTTCTTGTTTTCTGCAGAATCAGGAACTTGAAGTTGCTAAGAAAATAATCCTTCAAGCAAGTGTTTATTTATGCTAGAATCCTTGGAGTCATCATGCATAATCATTGCCGCACACTTTACGATTTTGACTGACTGGACATGCGCCTCGAAGCACTTCTCCACACTAAATGCACGGTTTAAAAAGGTGGGGACATAACTGTATTTTGACATTACGATTTGCTGTTCTGTCAGTATCCGCCATCGAGTTGACACGTGGCGCACTAAATGATCTTTCAAATTTAATGTTTGGCACTTAAATTCTTGTATGAACGTGGGGCACGCACGATGAAATCATGGGACTATTTCCTTAAACCGTAATGAAGGAGCCATTATGGCTTCATAACGTGTCACGGGTTATATGACATGCTATAGGCACAACATTCATTGATTGTGTCCGATGTTGTCAAACGTTAATTCAGTGTGAGTTCATCCAGTAAACTTCTGAATGGTTTGCGATTTTGTCCGTTGTATGAAACCCACTATGGTTAGAGAAACATCATGGTGGATAGTTACGCTATGCCACATCCCGCGAGTTGATAAGCCTATCACGAGATGAAATTTGACTCATACTGGGATTGTCCCATCACACTCGACGAGTTTACTACGACAAAGGAAAACTGTTAATGCCATATTTTGTCCTCTAATTATGAGGTGACACATGTCCCCAAGCGTCGGCATACAGAAGGGTGACATGTGCCTGAATTCCTTAACTCGCCCTTCTACGTGAGTTGGTGGTCGCCATCATTGATGAGTTATATCTCGCTGGCTCTTCTAGTGAAGATAATGGGCCTTGCCATCAGGTTGCGAGTTAGTCATGTTGCAACTACCACAACCTGCCTAATTAGAAACAAGGTAGCTCACATGTGCGTCTCGCTTAGTCAGTTCCTTCGTTATTTACAGGACAGACACGTCAGTGGGTGTAAGATCTTTTGGTGGGGAGGAAAGCGGGTGACTACAGTGAGTGAAATTATCATAGACGCTCCTGGCAGTTCAGCGGTCAAATTGGAAACTTATCCGGGATTCTCCTTACTCTATATAACTTCTCGTCTATCAAAGGTAAAGACACAATTTGAAGCTCCAGCTTATGATCATTTTGCTACTGCTATCACATTATTACTTCTTGAATTCCTTCTTCCCCACACCCTGGGAGCTTGCCTTCTTTACCAAGCTCCATATTGATTGCTCTGTTACTGACTTAAAGTAGACTCCGGGCATACCCGCCCGACTTCGATAACCTTCTTTTCTCATTTTATAGGAGATGGGCACGTTAGTGAAACCAATTTCAGCAGCAACAGGTATGAATTTTTTTAAGTTAATAATTTGGCAAGTATCATTTGCAAGATATCGCTTCTCGGAGATTGAAACCATGTCGTGATGATAAGCCATGAGGTGTTGCGGAGGATGATGAGATCTATCAATGGTGGACTTGAAGACAAAGGGAGCAGATGGTGGGAATGCGAGGGAGATAGATGTAGAGGGTGGGCTTTTCTTCATCGGCAAATCTGGGTTGCTTTGCAGCTAAAGGAGAGGTGGGCAAAAAATTAGAAGAAGAGAAATGGAAGGACTGAGATGAATGATAGTAGCAAGAGTGATCCCCACCACAACATTTGGGAACTAGAGATGCTAGGGGAAGAATAACGACCCCACCAATCGAAGAAGGACACATGTCGAAGTGTGTGTTCCAACCATAAAAAGATGCGTGGCTAGCCACGTGCAAGAGTATAAAACTACCACCTCAGAGGTAGGACCTGTAAAGGATCCGATTGCGATTATCTCGGGGTGGGGATCATGGGTCCACCTAGATCACTTACTTCTTTCCATTCCTACTGCATAGCCAGCTGGTGATATCATCAATTAACAAAGATCTTAGAGCCACCATTAAACTACTCAGAAAATCTACATCCAATGGCTGTCTGCCCACCTGCCAGCAACCGACCTGATATATCCAGGGTTGAGTTTTGGGCTCACACCCACTATTCTTATCAGACTTCAACTCCAATCCGTACGCAGCTTACGTCAGCTCGTGGGATAGGACAAAGAGTTCGGCATAAGGATGATATCTACTGCCAGATCATAGATCGTGCCAAAACCCTCATGGGTAAATCAGAACTTACACTACCTGATGTCTCTTCTATATACACAGCACAATCGTAAGGTAAACAGATGGAATCTTCTACACACTTATGTTCTTTCATAATCTCTCTACTAAACCCATTTTCAAGAGCTCATATTCTTATACTGAGCTCCATACTACTTGAAATCAGTTCTAACTTAGGCATTGGAGTGGCTTCATGATTTCTGAACCTACCCTTACTTGTCTATTTGCTTCCTCCCATGTAGGTTCGACTAGGAAAGGAAGCTTGGCCCATTACCGAGGGCAACAACTGACTTCCTATAAAACCACTATATGGTTCGGATTAACTTATTCAAGTGTCATTGAATTTGCTTCAGGTGATTGAGGTTTGAGCTTTTGTAGAGCTCCATGATTTTGTTGGAATGGATGGAAGGGATGGACAGCAGCAAAGAGAAAGCAGGGGAGTTTGATCTGGTTTTCACTTTCTAATTTTGCAGAGGAGGGTTGAGGAATAGGGAGGTAGATGGGTCTTGGATTAAGTGTGTACGTAGATAGAAATGAGAGGGCAAATGGGTCATTTAACCTTTTTTTGTTAGTCAAGTTAAGAATTTGGGGTGTAGTAGTTGTAATTAATTGCAAACTTGGGGTTGGATGCTTTCAAAGCAAAGTACAAAGGAAGTGTATGAAATTTTCCCTTATTATAATTCAAATGGCTCACGGAAATGGCTTTGTTAAAGTTTGATTGCCAGAAGGTTGTTCACTGTATCACTGATCAGTCCTTCCTTTGTGAGGCTGACACTCAGCCTATTATGGAAGACATACTTTTCTTGATTTCTTAATATAATTAATAATTGTCAAATCTCTTATATTCCAAGGGAAGCCAACTTCATGGTGCATAGCTTGGCCTAGAAGGCGGAGTCTTTTTTGGGAGAGCTCTATGGTTGTTTAACCCTTAAAGGGTTGAAGTCAAGGCTCTAACCCGTTTTCTTAGTACTCAATAGATCTATGTTTTTACGGAAAAAAAAATCTAATTTAACTAAATATTTAATATTTGAAAAATCAATATCATTGTCAGGTCAACTTCTTCAAATATCGAAGCTACATTTTATTTTTTTTGGGTAAATCAATACCGATGTGCCAAGATTTTTTAAGCACATGCCTAGATACGGTAGTTTGTGCTATGGGCTTTTTCTTATTGGTGACATTATGTAATTCAGTTTAATTAGTCACTCATGTGTCCACAACTGTTCATATCTTCTCTCGCCTGAATTTGGGCGAGAGACTTAGCGGTCTGGATGGATGACCGTTACCTGGCTCTCGGGTGGATCCGAGTCCTCCATCCTAGCCGACACCCGAGCCAACAAGCTAAGCTGACAGGGATGTCGGCTTGAATGGAGGGTTTGGATCCACCCGAGAGTCAGGTGGTGGCCATCCATCTGGGCCGCCAAGTCTCCCGCCCAAACTCAGGCGGAAAACGATTTCTATACCGTCCACAAAGTATAAAAACAAACAAATTCTAGCTATCGTGATCTTAATCCTCATTTTAACTTATCTAATGGGATCTGACCAAAAAAGAAAGAAAAAAAAAAAAAAAAAACCCTTATCTAATGGGAACTTCAATAAAATCAAAAAGCGCTATCATCATCACAATCAAGGTTTTAGCTCCAGGGTCTCCATCACAGTCAAAATCGATACAAATCAATTGATTCGATACTGATTACTAAAACCATGATCATAATCAATTCTCCTTAATCTTTTATTAATCCCAAAAATTTCATTAACTTTCTAGAGAATCAAATTGGTTCTTGGATCCTCTCCTGTTGCCCAGCTGTGCTAGCCATCCATCAACCAGGCTGGGATACTCGGTATGCATACCGATGCATCCTGGCTCGTTAGATAGATGACTTGCAAGCTAAGGGACAAGAAATGATTTTTTTTTCCATCAAATTGTGAATTTGAGTATGAGTTTGTGAAATTCTACTATTACCCTTTAAGATACCAATAAAAAAATAATTATAAATCTAGAGTAATCGATATTGGATCGGGATCGATCATGGTTGAAACTGATATGATTCTGCCTATCTTACTATAACCATGATCACAACCAACTCTTCTTAATCATTTATTAATCCCCAAAAATCTCATTAATTTTTAAGGAATCAATTGTGAATTTGAGTCATGAGTATGTGAAAATATACTTTTACATTTGGTAGGATACCAATAAAAAAAGAATAAAAATATGAAATATTCGGTATCGAATAGGGATTGGTCACGATCAAAACTGATACGAATTGGCCAATCCGATACCAATGACTAAAACCATGATCAGCATCAATTCTCCTTAATCATTTATTAACCCAAAAATCTCATTAATTTTTTATGGAATCAAATTGTGAATTTGACTATGAGTATATGAATTTTAATTTTACATTTTTCAGGACACCAATAAAAAAGAATAAAAATATGAAATAATTGATATCGGTCACTGCCGTAACCGATACATATTGACCAATCCAATACCGATGACTAAAATCACATCCATAATCAAATCTCCTTAAATCTTTTTTTAACCTAAAAAATATCATTAATATTTTAGGGAATCATATTGTGAATTAGAGCTTAATTATATGAAATTCTACTTTACATTTTGTATGAAGGAACTCAGCAAATTGCAAGTTTTATAATCAGATTACCCAGAATCAATAATGTGCTTTCAAACTCACTTTTGAGAGCTTCTTCTTCTTTCAAATCTAAGGTGTTAAAATGTGAGGCTGAAAGATCCACTCCAGCAAATAAGGAAAAAAACAAAAGAACAAAGGTATGGATATCACGCAAGAACATGGCCTTTGTTTATAGGGTTGTCTGAAACAGTTGTACAAGTTGAGTGGGAAGGTACAGCCATTCCATTTCATCATATCTTTATGTTTATACTACAAACAATCCACCGAAGAATATCTTTAAAAAAGAGATATGTTCGCACTTTAGATTATCATCTAAAGAATAAAATTGCTTCAGTCAGCAATGAAAGAGAGTGAGTATATCATGATCAAATCATGGAATTGCATTGAATATGGTTAGTGCTAATCCCCATTTTCCCAGTTGGAAACCCAACTAATCATGCTTGCATGCCTTCCATGGAAAACGATCATAAAAAGGTTCCTTTAGATTAGAGAAGTTCCTCAAGGAGGTTAGTCTTCTTTGAGGAGACTTATGCACCAGAAGATGCAAATTGAGCAATAAAGTGGGTCGGACTGTGGGCAAGGGGTTCCCTCTAATGCTAAAGTCAAGAATCTCCATTAATGAAATGCCCCTGACTCTAATTCTGATGATCTCTTGCCATGTATCGATCACCCATTGGTGGGTATTTTTTCTGAGCATCAGACACGATCCATTATTGGGTGACTCGAACCATTAACCCATTTGCCGAGCTATTCGAACCCGTCAACAATAAGAAGTTGCACTGCATATGATGATTCCTTAATTAATTATTGATGTTATTCTAGTGTACACATTATTCAAGAAGATAACCCTAATTGGCCATGCAAATTGTGGGTAAGGTACTCTTTAATTCGTTGGTCACTGCTTTGGGACGGGGAAGATCATGGATTTGGGATTTGGTCTTGGAGAAAAGATCCCACAATAAAAGGGGTATTCAAACCTTGATTCTTGCGGGTTTTGGGGTTCGTGTTTCCTTTTCCTTTGAAGAACATGGGAGGTTTTGTAGGGACCTATGGTTGTCCAATGTCCTCTTATCAAATGAAACTCATCATTCATACCATGGAGGGATGCTTATCCTTAACTTGGCATTGATTTAACCCAATCATTGTTGATTAATAATAATAATAATAATAAGAAAAAATCCAAGAACGTTAGTGTGGGGATTCTTTCCCACATCTCATGTCTGGCATTTTCTCTCTTATATGATAGTCTCTCTTTTTTTTTCAGATCATGTAGATCCTCATTGATTACGCCATTTCTCACATTCCTATTGGTATATTGTGACTTGTGAGAGATTTATAGTAAAAATAATTATAATAATAATAATAATAATAATAAGAAAAAATTCCATCTACCCTTCAAAAACTATGTCCAAAGATCTAATCTTACTGATTTTCAGATTTCTCATCTACCACCTAAAATTTTGTCACCGTTAACCAAAGAGATCTCACCTGTTAGTAGAGTCCCATTAATTGATGATGTCATCTCAATTAAAAATTTTAAGGACAATATTACCCTTATTGTAATGGTGAAAAACCATTTCACCCTTACACTCATTTTTCAGAATCATGTTCTTCTACAGCCACCATGCACCACTACTCCATCTCTATTTTTCTACCGTCACCGACCACCACTCCTCTATCTCTGTCCTTCTACCACTGCCAACCACCAGTCCCCCATCTCAATTTCTTGAATCATCCGCCCACCATCATGCCTTTAGCTTTTGATTTCATCTTTTCTGACATCCCTCCAATTCTGATTTCTCGTTGTCGACGTCCTTCCACCCCCTGGTTCACCATCGCCGACATCCATCTGAGAAGAAAGGAAGAACATATATCTTTTTAATTTTTGTAAATGAGACTCGCATCGACGGCTCAGGCAAGGATGAGGGAGAAGAAATTGTTGGGTACTGTATACGCTTTCCCTCTTCCTCTCTTTCCCTCCCTTTCTCTTTCCTCTCTGACATCGGCACCACTCCCATCTCCTTAATGGAGGTAGAGTTATCATTGCAACGAGAGACGACTCTGGAGGCAGAGTTGTGGCTACTACTGAAATTACAGGAACTCTTTAAAGCCGGCTAGAAATCGGCTTTTGTGGCCGTAATTACAGGAATTCTTTAAACCCTAATTCAGCCCCTATAAATATCTGCCTTTGTGGCTGTAATTATAGGAACTCAACAAAACTATTTCTTATTACCAGAAAAAAAAATAAAAAGAGAGAGTAAATTATAGGTATCTCCTCTGTAGTATGCCTTTAAATCATGTGCACCCCAAACGTTTCAAACAATTTCAAAGGCACCCCCTCAAAATGAAAAATTCACCCACTCTGTTAGTAATTTCCGTTAACTAACATTAAAAGCTTAAAGTTAGAATTTTAATACCTAAACTACCCTCATGTAAAAGCAAAAGACCATTTTACCCCACCCCTAAATATCACCCATCTTCATCTTCTGTGCCATTGTAAAAACAGAATCTGTTGGAGAAGGTAGGAATGGAATAAGAAATCAAGAAAGAAGGAATCGAAGAAGAAGGAATCGGAGAAGAAGAAGGAATTGAAGAAGAAATCAAAACACAGAACTCCATCTAATGATTAAGATGTTGCACTTTGGATTGTCATTGTCGGCAACTCGGACCAAGTCTGATGAGGGAGATTGATACTGGTTGTAGTCTTGTGGTTTGTCATGCAATGAAAGAGAGAGAAGGAAGAGAGAGAATCAGAAGAGAGAGAAAGAGGAGAGAGAAAGAGGAGAGAGAAAACTATGGGTGGGACCCACTGTACCTAGGTGGCATGCCACCATGGCAGCCAGCCTGGCCGAGGGCCAAGGCAGCCAGCCAGTAGGCCAGCCGCATGGCACCACAGCAAGGCAGGCCCGCATGGCACCACAGCAAGCAGGCCCGCATGGCACAGCCCGCATGGCACCATCGTAAGCCATGCCGCCGCATGGCACAGCCCGCAAGGCCCAAGTGCGCGCGCTGGCTTTGCCTCTCTCGCATGCCGCGCCCCCCCAACTGTTCGACGATTTTCCAGGAGAGAGAAAACCTCTCTGGAAAATCGTCTCTGTAGACTTTTAACAAAAGTATAAATGGTTACAGAGGCCATTGTTTGTATTCTCAGGGGTATTTTGGGAACAAAAGAATGTTGAAGATGCGAGATCGGCCGCCTAAATGGAGCCACGTCTTCAAGATTCCAAATCTGTGGTTCTGGTGAAGGCGGGCTAAGGTGTTTCTCAATCGGCGTCGTCAGATACTCCCGCGCATGAGATGATTGGTGAGACGCAACGAATAATCATGCACCACGTCACATGGGAGCAGAGCCGTGATTATGTGTGACGCACGTGCAATACGGAAGCGGGACAGATTCAGATCATGCAGTTGCGCATCAGGCCGATCGCGATTGACGCGATTAATGCTGATCCTACGGCTTAAGATAAATCCCGCCATTTTGACTTTGATCCGACGGCCGATTTTAAAGATTCATCGATCGGCCAATCAGATCTCGACAGCGCAAGACGCAGCACCGCTACGGTGCTTCGCAGGTGCACCAAATGAGGCTTAAAGGTTCCATTTCAAATTTTCTTATTGGTCGAACTTGTTTTTGCCATAATTTGATCATCCGGAGGCCAAATCCGACGATCCAAATTGCACCGAGCTAGGTTTTTCATTCTCTTTCTATTGAAAATGGTTTGAGAAGCTGCTGGCCGCGTGAAACAGAGGCAGAGAGGCGATTTTGAGGAGAAAAGCTTTATTTCTTTTTTTTTGATGATTTCTGGCTTGGGGAATTGAAAACAATCACTCATCCTCTCTATTCGTGCCCATGTCGATGCACTGCTGTGATTTTTGAATGATGGTGAAACTTCTTTGCATATGGCTCGTGATTGGTTGATTATCAGAAGAAAAGGGATACTGCATATGACTTCAGATGCCAGAAAACATCAATTGTGAGATTTTCTCTACTCCCTTATTATTTATTGGATTAATGTATTGTATGTTGGAGTAGGTTAAGAAAGTTGAATGCCTACGTTGTATGGGAGTTTATTGTATGCTAGCTTAGGCAAAAAGATTATTGAAAGCCTTGCTAGTTTGGGATTTAATTGTAGGGCATCTCTATAAGCCCCAAAATCTATCTGTTTTGATTTGTATTCAGTGGGTGCTAGACACTGGCTGAAATAGCCTAAACCTTGGCAGTGTTTGCCCTCTCAATTTTATGCTGAGAAAATTTAGGGTGATTATCCTTGTCCTGTAAAGGGCTGAAAGTTGAGTATTGAGTAAATACGAAGCCCATTGGGCATTACTCCGTGGATTAGCCATCACTCACTGTGGTGGTGAACCACGTAACCCCTCTGTGTTGTAGAATATTTTGATTATGTATTTTGTGAAGTGCGTGGAATGAACTGCAGGATGGGTGTGCAAATCCGGTAGACCTGGCCACTGAGTGGTAGCGAGGTAGATTTACGTACGATTGTGTGTGGGTCAATCTGGCTCATCATCAACACTTGGCAGCAAGAAAACAAATCAAAGGGAAGAATTTTTCACACTGATTCACCCCCCCCTCTCAGTGTCATTCAAGGTCCATCAATTGGTATCAGAGCACCAGGCTCAGTAACAGCTAAATCCACATCTAAGAGATCAGAGGGTAACAATGGCACCAGGGGAAGGTTCACATAAACCCCCATTGTTCGATGGTACAGACTTTGTGTTTTGGAAAAGGAGAATGGAGATTTATGTGGGATCACTTGGGTTTGATGTTTGGGCTGCAGTTGAAATTGGCTACACTCCACATGATACAGTTACTCTTAGTGCAACAGACAAAAAGAATTTTGAGAATAACAGAAAGACACTCAATGCCATTCAAGGTGGTCTGACAAACAGTGAATTATCCAAGGTCATGGATTGCAAAACTACAAAGGAGGTCTGGGATAGACTGATAAATATCTATGAAGGAGACAAGAAAATCAAGAAAGTGAAACTGCAAACATTCAGGGCTCAGTTTGAAAACCTGAAAATGAATGAGGATGAAACTGTTGATCAATACATGAGAGTGAATGAAGTGGTTAACTCCATCAGAGGACTTGGTGAAGACTTAAAATGTTCTGTTGTCTGTCAGAAAATATTACGATCTCTCACATCCAAATATGAATCAAAGGTTTCTGCTCTTGAAGAAACTAAGGATTTGGATGAAGTCACCATAGATGAAATACATAGAGCATTGACAGTCTTTGAGATGAGAATAGACCCTGGAACTATTATAGACAAGCAAGTAGCTTTCAAGGCTATGAAGAAACTGAAAATTTTTGAGAAACAAAATGAGGAAGAAAGTGAAGATGAGGCCACAACTCATTTCACTAGGAAATTGAAAAAGGATACAGAAAAATATAAAAACAAGCTTCCATTCAAATGCTTCAATTGTGGTAAAGTTGGACACTTCGCTGCAAAGTGCCCAATGAAGAGTAAGTTTGATAGTGATGATGAAGAAGATAGAAAAAGCAAGTTTAAAGGAAAGAAAAATTATAACTTCAAGAAAAACAAGTCCAACAACAAAAAGAGTTTTATCTCTAAAAGAAGCATTGAAACTTCAGATGATCACTCTGATGAAATCTCTGAAGATGAGCCTAGTGAGGCTTTGTTCATGGTTTATATTGAAGATCAAGAGAAGAACTCAGATAAAGGAAAATTCTCCTCAAAAAGCAATGAAGAAAAAATTATGAATTCTATCTCAAGTGGTGATGAAGAAAGAGACAATGAAGATAAATTTTCAAGCAGTGATGAAGAAGGTGAGATAATCTTTGAGGAAGAACTTGTTGCAGCCATGAAGGAGCTCAAGAAGGAAAGAAAGCATAACAAGCTTGCCTCTCAAGAAGCCAAAAAGCAAAAGCAAGTGATTCAAGAACTGAAAGCTCAATATGAAGAGTCCAAGAAAATTATAGAAAATCTCAATACTCAGCTTAAACAGGCATCTGTAGACTACTCCATGGTGTTGAATGAGAATGCAAGTTTGAAAGTTCAACTTAAAGAACAACTTCCTATGGTTGATCGATTTGAAGAATTTGAGAATGAGTTTACTCTTCTAAAGACAAAAGTAGCAGAGTATGAAAAAGAAGAGGTTGAAAGACAACAAAAATTATCTCAACATGAGGATTTAAATAATTCTACTCCAGTGCATCCTAGTAGTAATAAGCTTGACAGGATTATCAATGCTCAAAGACCTTCCCACATCAAGTTTGGCCTTGGTTTTGATAAAGGAGAGACATCAAAAATCGCCAACTCAAAGGGAAAAGGGACCATATCTTTTGTAAAGGAAAATGAAAAGGGTAAGGACCCTATAGTTCATTGTCAAGGTGGAAACAAATTTCCTCTTCCTAAGACTAACTATGCAAGGCCAAGAAAAAATACATGGCAAGGCAAGATAATGGAGTATGAAAACTTCTACAAAGAAAACTATCCCAGTGCACCACAGAGACAGATGAGATACATGGCAACTGCAAGGTCAAGACCTTATTTTTAGGGTTACTGCTACAGATGTAACAACTTTGGACATAAAATTGCTACCTGCAAATTTAACATAAGAGATGTAAAATTTGAGAGTAGAAATCAATTTGCTCCCCTTGAAGAGAATTTTGTTGAGTGTTACAACTGTCACAACTTTGGGCATGTAGCAAGGAACTGTAGAACCATCTTTCCCCCTATGCCACCTTTACAGAGACAGCATAGCAGAATAAGAAGAGAGGTTCCAAAGTAGAAACATGTTGAGAAGGCATCATCACAGAAGAGAGTTTGGGTTCAGAGGGACAGAACAGAAAGAGACAGCTCTTTGGTTGTGCAGACAGCTTTTAAAGCACAAGACAGCTCTACACCATGGATTCTTGACAGTGGGTGTTCAAGTCATATGACTGGAGACAGTAATAGGCTTCTGAAGCTTCAGCATTATGAAGGAGGTTCAGTTAAATTTGGCAACAATGATGGTGCCAAGATAGTTGGAAAGGAAAGCATCAGTCTCATTAATGAAAATATAAAATCCCATGATGTTCTCTATGTTTCAGGTTTGAAACATAACTTATTAAGTGTCAGTCAGATTTGTGATAGGGGTCACAATGTAATTTTTAATGATCAAGGATGTGAGATCCGAAGGTCTAATAGTGGAAAGTTGATGGCATCAGGAAATAGAACTCATAGAAACCTCTATATTTTGTTTGAAGATTTTGAAGAGAATTGTATGATGAGTCAAGAAGAGGAAACATGGTTATGGCATAGAAGATTAGGACATATTGGCTTTGAAAATCTGTCAAAAATATCCAACAAGAATACTGTAAGAGACATTCCTTCATTGAAAAAACCTTCCAATGATATCTGTGCATCTTGTCAGAAGGGGAAGCAGACAAAAACATCATTCAAGCCTAAGGAGTACCACACTACTCAACCATTGGAGATAATTCATACAGATTTATGTGGGCCAGTGAGAACACAGAGCATTGCAGGAGAAAGGTACTTCATTCTGTTTATAGATGACTACTCTAGAATGACTTGGGTAATGTTTTTGAAACATAAGTCAGAAGCTCTGGCTAGATTCAAGATCTTCAAAACTCAAGTTGAGAATGAGACAGGGAAGAAAATCAAGTGTTTGAGATCTGACAGGGGAGGAGAGTACACCTGGATAGACTTTGCAGAGTATTGTTCTGAGAATGGCATCAAGAGACAAACTTCAGCTCCTAGAACACCACAAAAAAATGGTGTTGCGAAAAGAAAGAATAGAACTGTTCAAGAGATGGCGGGACTATGTTAACCGAAAATGACATGGGGAATAAATTCGAGAGAAGCAGTGCATACAGCAATATATGTTCAGAATAGGTGTATGTTGAGGCCACATGAAGACAAGACACCCTATGAACTATGGTTTGGTAAGAAGGCCATAGCAAAGCACTTCAAGGTGTTTGGTAGTAAGTGTTATATCAAGAACACCAATCATGGTCTAGGAAACTTTGATAATAGGGCTGATGAAGGAATATTTCTTGGCTACTCTACCTCTAGCAAAGCTTACAAATGCTACAATAAAAAACTTGGTAAAATTATTGAAAGTGCAGATGTGAGAGTTGATGAGCACAAGAATTCTCCTACAGGATCAAATAATGAAGTTCCTATTTTTGAAGACCTGGACAGTGAGCAGAATGACAATGAAACAGAAAAGGAGCAGGATGTTACAAATGTGCCAAGACAGAGAGCTGTGGTTGTAAGAACCGTGCTTTAAAACCCGGTTTAACCATGGTTTTATGCGATGGCAGGTGCCCCAATCATAATCGGACCGGAAAGCGAAGCCGGGCAAGGGACCGCGCAAGAAGCCGGGTGAAGAACCAATCATTTTCAAGTACGAAAAATGTGTAAAATTGGCTAAGTTCATACTGGTCTCACCCATACCGGTCTCACCATACCGGATGCACTATAGTGCAACCGGTATGGTATACCGGTCTCACCCATACCGCCTCTATTAATAGGGGGGAGACGCTCCGTGAACCCCTTTGTTCGGGAAGGAGTTGAGGGTTCAAGGAGGTTGACGCCGCCAAGGAAGGAGCTGTCGGTGGAGGAACTCGCCGCCAACCGACAACCGCTACCGGTAAAGTGCTCTATCCTTCCCGTAGGGGTTGTTTATCGGATCGGGCCGCGGCGGCGTGAGATCTGATGGAAAATGCTTAGATTCATTTCGTCTTTATTTCGGATCTGGTTGGTTTTTGGTATTCTTGCCAAGATCCGTAGGACCCTTCAGAGACTGGACCTTAGCAGAAGATAGGTGAAACCTTAGGGAGCTACCGTGGAGACCTCGATCTCGGAAAATCACGCCGTAGGGTATATCCTTGGGAAAATCCCGCGGTATGGGCCGCGGTGTATACCGCTGGCACCATACCGGTCGCACTCAGCCGGATCCGAGTGAGACCGGTATGTGTGCATCCGGTATGCATACCGCGGCACCATACCGGTCGCACCGGCCGATCTGAGTGAGACCGGTATGTGTGCATCCGGTATGCATACCGCTGGCACCATACCGGTTGCACTCAGTCAGATCTGAGTGAGACCGGTATGTGTGCATCCGGTATGCATACCGGTCTCACCCATACCGGTCTCACCATACCGGTCTCACTATCCTGCGACCGGTATGTGCGAGACCGGTATGTGTTTTTAGCCCTTTTTGTTTGGGAAAGCCAGGTTTTGGCTTCTAAAACTCTAATAAATGGAATTTAACATTTAAAATATGATTGTGTAGGACTTGTATGTGAAACTTCTGACGCCGAAAAGGATTAACACCACGCGTCAGGTAAGGGACAAGACCCGAACTTAAATTAAAGATTTAATAATAAACCTTAGAGAGCTCTTTAATTTTCTGTATCAAATTATATGCTTGTTTGATGGATTGTGCATATCACATGTCATGTAGTGTAAATTCTATTGATTTATCTGTTCATGCATTTCATATGCTAGGTGTGATGGATGTTAGACATGTGTTTGTTTTAGTTGGAGTGTGGAATGGGAAGGGCCGGGGGCCTGGGATCATTCCTCACTCCGACGCCTTTCAGTAGTACCTTATCTTAGCATGCTTGGTATGGGTGAGGTATCAGGGGGAGGTTATGGCAGGTGGTCTCCGATGTTGACGTTGATCTCGTCACAGTGATGTGGCATGGTGATCTCCGATGTCGACGTTGACCTGGCCATGACGCTCTAGCTCTATCCTTATGCCATAGGGAGCGATGTTGGGATAGGGCCTACTTGCGTATAGTTCCATCTTGGTATGCTTGTTGCGGGTAGGGTATCAGGGGGAGGTGAGGTATTGTGGTCTCCGGCCTGGCCCTGCAGCTCTAGCTCTATCCCTATGCCGTAGACGGTTGTACTAGGATGGAGCCTACTTGTATTGACATCTAGGACTGGTTAGAAACGGAACCCACTTGCAAGCCCTTGCCAATAGGGGTTTAGGTATTGGTACGGTATGGGGTATCAGGAGGAGGACGTGAGATTGTGGTTCTTCCTATTAATTATTTTAATTTATTATTTAGTTCAGCTCATTGATATATTATTTCCGTTGCTAGTATTACTCGAATTTTGATGGTCTGCTCAGGGATGATTGGTTGACACGGTCTTTCGAGATCCTGGTGTGAACCGTGGTTTAATACCGGTTCACTCACACTTCTGGTTCAGTCGGAATTGGGGTGTGACAGTGGTTGAGACAGAAGAAAGAGAAGAGCAGTCTGATTCAGAGGCAGGTAGACAGAACAAAAGTGGCTCAAGAAGGGTAAAAAATAATTATCCTGACCAATTAATTCTTGGTGATCCATCTGCTGGTATACAAACAAGGAAAGTGAGACAACCAAAACAAATGTTCTCTTTATTATCTCACATTGAACCAAAATCAGTTGCAGAGGCATGTGAAGATGCTAGTTGGCTCAAGGCAATGAATGAAGAGTTAGATCAAATAGAGAAAAATAAAACTTGGGAATTGGTGCCAAGGCCTACAGACAAGAATGTTATTGACACTAAATGGGTCTACAGGAACAAGCTCAATGAAGATGGCAAAATTATAAGGAACAAGGCCAGATTGGTTTGTAAAGGATATGCTCAGGTTGAGGGCATTGACTTTGAAGAAACATTTGCTCCTGTTGCTAGGTTGGAAGCAATCAGGATGTTTCTTGCATTTGTTGTACACAAAAATTTCAAAGTTTATCAGATGGATGTCAAGTCAGCTTTTCTGAATGGTGACTTGGAAGAAGAGGTGTATATAGAGCAACCAGAAGGATTTCAACTGAGTGAAGACCCTACACTTGTTTGTAGACTGAGAAAAGCATTGTATGGGTTGAAGCAAGCACCAAGAACATGGTATTCAAGGCTGGACACTTATCTCTGTCAGTTGGGTTTCAAGAAGGGACTGGTAGATAGCAACTTGTATGTCAAATATGTTGAAGGTAGTCAGACAGTTGTGGTTGTGTATGTAGACGACATCATTTTTGTAGGTCACAAAGATGAGTCATGTAAGGATTTTGCTCAGAGAATGCAGAATGAATTTAAAATGTCCATGATTGGTGAACTTTCTTACTTTTTGGGTCTGCAGATCAGTCAGTTGAAAGATGGGTTCTTTTTATCACAGACCAAGTATGTGAAAGAGATATTGAAAAATTTCACAATGGAGGATTGCACACCATTAAGCACACCTATGTTGACTAATTGTAAGTTGAGCAAAGATGATGACTCTCCATCAGTTGATAATACTATGTACAGGTCAATGATTGGAAGTCTGCTTTACTTGACTGCTACTAAACCAGATATTCTTCAGTCTGTGTGCATGGTAGCTAGATTTCAACCTGACCCAAAGGAGACACATGTGGTAGCTGTGAAGAGGATCTTCAGATACTTGAAGGGGACAATGGAGTATGGTCTCTGGTATGCAAAAAGCAAGAATCTAGTTTTGTCATCCTACTCAGATGCAGATTGGACAGGTTGTGTTGATGATAGGAAGAGCACTAGTGGAGGTGCCTTCTATCTTGGTAGAAATTTGGTGGCTTGGCATAGTAAAAAACAAGAGTCAGTCTCATTGTCTATAGTAGAGGCAGAATATATTGTAGCCACCTCTTGTTACATACAGGTTTTGTGGATGAAACAAATGTTGAAGGATTTAGGCATTAAGTCAGACAAGCCTATTTCAATGTTCTGTGACAACACTAGTGTAAGACCCATGTCAAACTAACCCGGTCTTACCACCTTGAACCAGGTTTACCCATCATGGTCGAGTCAAATGGACCAAGGGCATGAAGGAGATCGAGATCCCAGGTATAAAATCGACCCAAAAACACTTAATTTTAGGGAAGGGTCGCACACCCAGTGAAGCAGGGTCGGACCTCCCAAAACAGAAAGTCAGACCCTCAATTTTGAAGGGAGGGTCGGACAGCTTAAGACCCTAGGGTCGACGGGATCATCGACCCTCCCATCGACCCTCGGTTTCTGACGAAACTGAAATTAGGAAATTTCCTAATTTTCGGTTGGGATTCTTTCCAAATCTCAATGGGATTATTATAGGACATTCCTAGTCTATTTAAAGGACGTCCCTAAGCCACTTTCACTCCTTTCACAACCCTAATTGAATTGAGAGAAAGAGAGAAGAAGGAAAGGAGGAAGAAGTGAGGCAAGGAAGAGAATCTAGCAAAAAGGAAAAGAAATTGCAGAGAAAAGTAATCTTCTCAGGTATGGATATTAATTCCATGAGTTTCTACAGACCTTAGGTTAGATATGGTTGAGTGTAGGATTTCGGAGAAACCCAAACCATCCATCCATGGTTAGGTTTTCATAAAAAACCATATGAGGATGCACGAAAGCTATCTAGATGGTTTATACATGGTTCTAGACCATGGATTGACTGTTGAATGAATGTAGGAAGCAAGCCATAGGACCCCAGACACGAAGAGTAGATTAAAAAGTGGAAATTGGACCAGAGTGCACCGAGGGTCGCACCGAGGGTCGATAGACCATCCGACTCTAGGTGTTTCTGACCATCGACCCTCAGCATTCGGGAAGTTCAGAATGGAGGGAGGGTCGATAGACCCATCGACCCTAGCATCGACCCTAGCATCGACCCTCAGTTGATAGAGTGGTTTTTAAATTCTGAATTAATTCTAATTAAATTCTATCGACTTTGTTAGGTTTGCTAGCAATATAATAACATTATAAAGGTGATTTTAAAGCTTGAAAAAGTATCTATTAGCAAGCTAAGGTGAGGAACCTTAACCCCAAACTAAATTAGTTAATAATAAACTGTTTTCTATTTCTTGAGTCCTATGCCATGTTTGATTTTATGCGAATATGTTTGTAATGTGCATACAGCATGCCATCCAATATTTCTATTACTTGTTCATGCATATTTATTTTATTGTTTATAACATGATAATGATGATGATGATAGGAATAGGCATGTGCTTGTACGTGTGTGGTTGATGTGCTTGATGCGAGCGAGTATCAGGGGAGGTGTGATGAGAACGTCAATAAACGTTAACCTTTGGCGGGTCTCAGCACTTTAGCTCTATCTCTAACTCAAGTCATGTGCATTGGCATCGTCGTATCGCCATTACCTTAGCGGAACTATTATGTCGTAGAGTATCGGGGAGGTGGTCTCGGTCCTTGTAGTCTCGACTCTACCGGGGGCCTTAGCTCTATCTCTATGGATGTTCCGAGGGATGCTGGGGTGAGGCCTTGGATATACTTGTTTGGCATTAGGATTGGTTAGCAATGAGCCCGGTTTGCAAGCCCTCGCTAACGAGGGGCATACGTGTTGGTATAGCATTATATAGCAATAAACGTTAACCTTTGTTGTATAATGTTATAGTAGGGTGGATGGGGACGACGATAAACGTTAACCTTCGGGCGGGCTTCCACACCCTGTGTATAGAGGCGGTGTCAATAAACGTTAACCTTTGACCACCCAACCTTTCTATTGCACATTGCAAACTATAAACCAAGACCAAAGATATAAATTGATTTTTCTTTGCATGCATATGTAATGTTGCATTGTTTTGGCTACTCACTGAGCCGTGTTGTGTGCTCACCCCTCGACGTCGAATATTTTTAGTTGATGATGCAGGTTATACAGTCGAAGATTACATGAATGCGTCGGCATACGAAACTGTAGCAGCTATGGAAGTTGGAGCTGAAGACGATACACACGACTCCTATTGCGAGTGCAACTCGTGTGTATTCGATTAGATATTTTTGTAGGTTTCTTTATTAGATTTATAAGACATGTATTTGGTATTTAAATATTTATGTCTTAGTTAAACACAACATAATTTGCTATTATTTATGGGTATCATTTAGTTCTCAGTTCATATTATTTATAAATTTTCCGCTATTGTGTATTACTCTGATTGTGATTGTGGATGCGTGTAAAGTTTGGATAACGCGGGGATAGCCTATTAGAGATCCTGGTTGAGCCGTTGTTTATTTAGCGGTTCATCACACCATTCTGAACAGTGTGGAATTGGGGTGTGATAATATGAACCAAAGGTTCACACCAGGATCACATAGGACTGTGCCTGTAAGAACCGTGTTCTAAAACCGGGTCTAATCCATGGTTATATATGATGACAGGTCTCTCAATCATAACCGGACCGGAGGGCGAAGCCTGGTGACGAGCCACTTAAATTTCAGGTAAGAAAACTGTTAAAAAAATGCCTAAGTCTCATACCGGTTTGACTATACCGGTTGCGGTCAGTGCAACCGGTATGTGCAACCGGTGTGGTATACTGGTTGGACTATACCAGTTGCGGGCACTCCAATCGGTATGTGCGATCGGTATGCCATATTTCGGCTGGAGATGGACTCCAGCAGGCCTTTCGCTCAGAATGGAAACTGGGAAAGTTTCCAACTGAGGGAAACCTTCCCACGAACGGTCTCCCTCTATTAATAGAGAAGGAGACACTCCATTGCTCCTTCTCAAAAACTCTAGCCATCTGTAGAAGAGCTGAGAAGGAGCAAGGAGGTGGAAGCCGCCTAGGAAGGAAGAGCACGCTGCCAACCGACAGACACAGCAGGCAAGTGCTCCATACTCGTATATCTATTTAGAGGACGGATCGAAGCCGCGAAGCGGCACAACGATCCAAAAAGCCTAAAATTCCATTTGTTTTCCTCAGTCGGATCTAACCTAGGTTTAATACGACGTTCTAGCCGAAATCTGAAGGCCATTAGAAGGATTGGACCTTAGTAAGGGATAGGAAAAACTCTAGAGAACTAACCTTTAGCCGACAAGGAGGGGAGATCTGAGATCTCACTCTCGGATCCAAACCGTGGTGTATACCGGTTGGACGCAAGACCAGTGGTATGGAACAGGCACATACCGGTCTCACTCAGTGAGATTTGAGTGAGACCGGTAAGTGCAACCGGCATATATACCGGTTGCACAACACTGCAACCGGTACCTGCGACCGGTATGGTTTTCGAGACTGGTCTGCTTGGCCAAACCTGGTTCTGACCTATGTAACCTTAATAAATAAATTCTAACTTAAATATATGCTTATGTAGGACCTGTAGACAACGTGAGTAAACCCTGTGACGCAGAGTGGGAGTTATATCACGTGTTAGGTAAGGAACAAGACCCCAAACCTAAATAACTAATTAACAGTAAGCCTTTGTGATTTAATTTGTATCTGGATATATTGTTTGATGTCTGTGCATCTCACATGCCATGTAGTTGTTATTTTATTATCGTGTATTCATGCATTTCATATGCTAGGATTGTTGGATGTTAGGCATATGTATGTTTTAGTTAGTGTGTGCAATGTGAAGGGGAGTGGAACCCTGGATATATCCACAGCTAACACTTTTCTTGTATTCCCTTCTACCTTAGCAACTCAGTGCGAATAGGGTATCAGGGGGAGGACGTGGGATTGTGGTTCTTCCTGCCCACCAGACTCGAGCCCTATCTCTATGTCGTAGGGAGTTGTGCTGGGGTAGGGTCATATAGCCTTTTACTTTAGCAGACTTGGTGCCAATAGGGGTCTGAAGAGGCCTAATTCTGAGTTTCAAGGCGGACGAAGCAACAGGCCTTACCGTCCATTCAGGCCACCAACTAGCACAGTACCTTCCAGGTCGGCTATTGCAATGACATCACAAGCAACGGGGCCGAACCCTAGTGTTAAGTGTTTTAATTGCCAACAGGTGGGGCATTATGCCAGGACATGCCCACAACCAAAGAAGGAGCAGCAGCTAGGCAAGGTATATGCTGTTATTACAGAGGAAGCAGCCACATCACCAGATGTGGTTACAGGTATGATTTTATACTTCCTCCTTAACTGCTCCATTAATTGTTTGCGCATTTAAAACTAAGGGAAATTTTTTTAAAAATCTCAGGTACAGTGAATATAGCAGGGGTACCCGTAAGAGTCCTATTTGACTTCGGGGCCACCCATTCCTTTGTATCCGTGTCATTCGAAAAAGGACTAGATCAACCCATCAAGACTCTACACCCAAGTCTGTTAGTTCGGTCTCCCATGGGAATGGAGGTGGTATTAGAAGAGTATTATGGTCCTTGCCCAATGCATATTGAAGGACGGGAGTTGGAAGCCAACCTAGTCCAGCTGGAGATGTCAGATTTTGATGTCATTCTGGGAATGGACTGGTTATCTTAACATTCGGCGAACCTGCTATGTGTCGAGAAAAAGTTGATATTCAAAGACAATGAAGGAACTGAGTTTAACTTTAAAGCGGCTAAGTTGCCCAGGAAGAGAAAGCTCATACTCTCAGCCTTAAAAGCAAAGAAGTGCTTAGAGAAAGGGGGAGTTGGATACCTTGTGTCAGTGGTGGATGTGACCGGGAACTTGCCAAAAATGGAGGACATCAAAGTAGTACGGGAATTTCCTGATGTATTTCTAGAAGACCTACCCGGGTTGCCACCAGACAGGGCTACTGAGTTTGTGATAGACCTACTACCAGGGGTGGCACCTGTGTCTAAAGCACCGTACAGGATGGCTCCTACCGAGTTGAAAGAATTAAAAATTCAGCTACAAGAACTGCTAGACAAGGGATTTATAAGGCCTAGTATCTCACCTTAGGGAGCACCTGTGCTCTTTGTCAAGAAAAAGGAGGGTAGCCTACGTCACTGTATGGAGTATCGCGAATTGAACAAGCTCACTATCAAGAACATGTACCCACTACCAAGGATAGATGATTTGTTTGATCAATTACAAGGTTCAAGTGTATTCTCGAAGATTGACCTGAGGTCAGGGTATCATCAACTCAAGATTAAGGAGGCAGACATTCCCAAGACCGCTTTCAGAACGCGGTATGGACACTATGAGTTCCTTGTGATGTCCTTTGGGTTGACTAATGCACCTGCATCATTCATGGAGCTAATGAACCGGGTATTCCATGACATGTTGGATACGTCGATTATCGTGTTTATAGACGATATTTTAGTATACTCCAAGGACCAGGAAACACATGAAATGCATCTAAGAGCAGTATTGCAAAGACTGAGAAAAGAGAAGCTTTATGCAAAATTCAAGAAATGTGAATTCTGGTTAAATGAAGTGGCCTTTCTTGGTCACGTGGTGTCTGCTGAAGGAATCAAGGTCGATCCCAGTAAAATTTCAGCCATAGTAGGATGGGAGGCGCCGAAGACAGTTGCTGAAATTCATAGTTTTCTGGGCTTAGCTGCATACTACAGAAGGTTTGTGGAAGATTATTCCAAGATTGCTGTTTCACTCACCATATTGACCAAAAAGGGGGAGAAGTTCATATGGACCGATGAATGTGAGAAATGCTTCTAGACGTTGAAGTCAAGACTGGTATCAGCACCTATATTGACTATTCCAGCTCCAGACCATCCATTTACACTATATACAGATGCTTCAGGTCTGGGACTGGGTTGTGTGCTGATGCAAGGAGAGCAGGTGATAGCCTATGCCTCAAGACAGCTGAAAGAGCATGAGAAGAACTACCCTACACATGATCTAGAATTGGCAGCGGTCATTCATGCTATCAAGACCTGGAGGCACTACCTGTATGGCGAGAAATTCCAGATTAAGTCTGACCACAAAAGCCTGACATATCTGTTCACTCAGAAAGACCTGAACATGAGGCAGAGGAGGTGGCTTGAATTACTCAAGGACTACGACTGTGACATTCAGTATCACCCTGGTAAAGCTAACATTGTAGTTGATGCACTGAGCAGGAAATGGGCATCGAACCCTGAAGCAGGACCAAGTACAAATGCAGCATTGTGCGCTGCTGTTTCTGGCTCATCAGAGGATGAAAAACAACTCTTAATAAAGTTAGCAGATGACCCTATTGAGCAAGGGTTGATACACTAGTTTACCTTAATGTTTGCAGCATTGAATATTTTGCCCGACCTGAAGGAGGAAATAAAGGCAGCAGTCCTACAGGACCCATACCTTAGGACAGTTCAAGAGGATTTGGAAAAAGGTCGAGCAAATCCTGATTTTACTTTAGATACAGACAAGGTACTCAGATACCGTGGGCGTTTGTGCATACCTGAGGATGAAGATCTGGAAATCCAAAATCGGATTATGTTGGAAGCTCACTCCACCCCATATTCAGTACACCCTGGAAGCACTAAAATGTACCATGACTTGAAAAGGTTGTACTGATGGAGAGGTATGAAAGTTGATGTGGCCCGACATGTATTTCAATGTTTAAACTGTCAGCAAGTCAAAGCAGAAAGACAGAGGCCTATAGGATTACTACAACCATTACCCGAGCCAGCATGGAAATGGGATTGTATAACCATGGATTTCGTCACTGGCCTCCCTATGACTCCGAGGTCGGTGAATGCAGTATGGGTGATTGTAGATCGCCTCACCAAGACAGCCAGATTTATCCCAGTTAGACCGCAATATACTATGGACAAATTGGCAAGATTGTATGTGGACAATATAGTCAGACTGCATGGTGTTCCAGAGAGCATAGTATCTGATAGAGATCCACGCTTCACATCTAAGTTCTAGGAAGGACTATAGAAGGCAATGGGGACGAAACTAAAGTTTAGTACAACCTTCCACCCTCAAACAGATGGTCAGTCGGAGAGGACCATTCAGATCCTAGAAGACATGCTTCGAGCATGTGCTATCGACTTCAAGGGGGCTTGGGATGAGAAGCTTTCACTCATTGAGTTTGCCTACAACAATAGCTATCAGTCTACGATCCAGATGGCCCCATATGAGGCCTTGTATGGCAAGAAATGCCGAATACCATTATTATGGGATGAAGTTGGAGAAAGAAGGATCGTCGGACCAAAATTTGTAGAAGAAACATGCAAGGCAGTTGATCAAATCAAGAACCGAGTAAAGACAGCTCAGGTGCGTCAAAAACAATATGCTGACAACAGGCATCGAGACCTGGAGTTCATGATTGGAGATAAAGTTTTCCTGAAAGTGTCACTAGTAAGAGGACTGAAGCGGTTCGGCAAAAAAGGAAAACTATGTCCTAGATATGTGGGACCATATGAAATTCTATCCCGATGCGACAAAGTGGCCTATCAACTTGCATTGCCACCAGCTATGTCTAGCATCCATAACGTCTTTCACGTGTCCTTACTAAAAAAGTACGTGAGAGACCCTTCACACATTCTTGTTGCAGACCCCCCAGATTTGACAGAAGACTTAACCTCCGAGGTGGTGCCAATCCAGCTCATTAGTAAAAAGTTACAACAACTTCGAAGGCGAGCTATCCATTATGTCAAGGTAGTTTGGAAAAGCCAGAATGTAGAAGAAATTACTTGGGAGGAGGAGGATGCCATGTGACAAGAATACCCCATCTCTTTGACTCTGAAGGTACGTACAATTTCGGGGACGAAATTTCTTTTAAGGGAGGAGGAATTGTGAGACCTACATGCAAATTTTGGGGACGAAATTTCTTTTAAGGGTGGTAGATTTGTAAGAACCGTGTTCTAAAACCGGGTCTAATCCATGGTTATATATGATGACAGGTCTCCCAATCATAACCGGACCGGAGGGCGAAGCCGGGTGACGAGCCACTCAAATTTCAGGTAAGAAAACTGTTAAAAAAATGCCTAAGTCTCATACCGGTTTGACTATACCGGTTGCGGGCACTCCAACTGGTATGTGCGACCGGTATGCCATATTTCGGTTGGAGACGGACTCCAGCAAGCCTTTCGCTCAGAATGTAAACTAGGAAAGTTTCCAACTGAGGGAAACCTTCCCACGAACGGTCTCCCTCTATTAATAGAGAAGGAGACACTCCATTGCTCCTTCTCAAAAACCCTAGCCGTCTGGAGAAGAGCTGAGAAGGAACAAGGAGGTGGAAGCCGCCCAGGAAGGAAGAGCATGCCGCCAACCGACAGACACAGCCGGTAAGTGCTCCATACTTGTATATCTATTTAGAGGACGGATCGAACCCGCGAAGCGGTACAACGATCCAAAAAGCCTAAAATTCCATTTGTTTTCCTCAGTCGGATCTAACCTAGGTTTAATACGGCATTCTAGTCGAAATCTGAAGGCCATTAGAAGGCTTAGACCTTAGTAAGGGATAAGAGAAACCCTAGAGACCTAACCTTTAGCCGACAAGAGGGGAGATCTGAGATCTCGCTCTCGGATCCAAACCGCGGTGTATACCGATTGGACGCAAGACCCGCGGTATGGCCCTGCGGTATATACCGCAGGCACATACTGGTCTCACTCAGTGAGATCTGAGTGAGACCGGTAAGTGCAACCGGTATATATACCGGTTGCACATACCGGTTGCACAACACTGCAACCAGTACCTGCGATCGGTATGGTTTTCGAGACTGGTCTGCTTGGCCAAACCTGGTTCTGACCTATGTAACCTTAATAAATAAATTCTAACTTAAATATATGCTTATGTAGGACCTGAAGACAACGTGAGTAAACCCTGTGACGCAGAGTGGGAGTTTTATCACGTGTCAGGTAAGGAACAAGACCCCAAACCTAAATAACTAATTAACAGTAAGCCTTTGTGATTTAATTTGTATCTGGATATATTGTTTGATGTCTGTGCATCTCACATGCCATGTAGTTGTTCTTTTATTATTGTGTATTCATGCATTTCATATGCTAGGATTGTTGGATGTTAGGCATGTGTATGTTTTAATTATTGTGTGCAATGTGAAGGGGAGTGGAACCCTGGATATATCCACAACTAACACTTTTCTCGTATCGCCTACTACCTTAGCAAACTCAGTGCGAATAGGGTATCAGGGGGAGGACGTGGGATTGTGGTTCTTCCTGCCCACCAGACTCGAGTCCTATCTCTATGTCATAGGGAGTTGTGCTGGGGTAGGGTCATAGCCTTTTACTTTAGCAGACTTGGTGCGAATAGGGTATCAGGGGGAGGACGTGGGATTGTGGTTCTTCCTGCCCACCAGACTCGAGCCCTATCTCTATATCGTAGGGAGCCGTGCTAGGGTAGGGCCATTGATACTGTATTGACATTTAGGACTGGTTAGAAACGAAACCCACTTGCAAGCCCTTGCCAATAGGGGTTTAGGTATTGGTACGGTATGGGGTATCAGGGGGAGGACGTGGGATTGTGGTTCTTCCTGCCCACCAGACTCGAGTCCTATCTCCATATCGGAGTGAGTGATGTGGGGCAGCAGCAGTAGTGTGGTAGGTGCCTGACTATTGGGTGTGCTCACACTCTCGTGCATGGAGGTGCGGTGGCCGCCAAACCTTACCATAGCATATTTGTAAGTTATACTTGACCCAACTTGTAATGTTATCCCATGCATATTGTTTGTTGCATTGGTCTTGTACTTACTGAGCTAAGTTGTGAGCTCACCCAAATATATATATTTCTTTTCAGATCTTGATGCAGGGTATACAGTGGAGGTTTTTATGACTGCTCCAGCTACAGCACGACGGCTGCCCTGGACTCCCAGATAGTGGAGGACGAGCATGATGCGTCATGCAAGTGCTCGTTCTGTGTTTTCTCTCAGTGATTGGTTTATTTTCTGTTAAGACTCTATAATAAATATTATTTAAACTTTATGAATGATGGAATAAATGGAATATTTATTTAAATTACAACATAGTACTCAGTTCATTTATTTATATTCCGCTACTATGTATTTAATCTCTGATTACGTTAGACTGCTTGGGAATGATTGGTTGACACGGTCTATTGAGATTCTGGTGTGAACCGTGGCTTGGAGCCGGTTCACTCACACTTCTGGTTCAACCGGAATTGGGGTGTGACAGTGCCAACCATCTGAACCATACACATTCCACACAATTAGAGATAATAAAATAAATAGCAGAAGTCTTTATTAACATGAACTGAGTGTCTAACATTATAATTAAATATTAAATTGATTATCTCTAGATAATTTAAGACATAAATAAATATCTATTATAGGTTCCCATAACTCAAAATACGAAATTAAAACTAAGCATAAATACACTGGAAGCACTAGCATGAGGAGTCATGCTCGTCCTCCATAGCTTGCACGTCCAAAACCACTACGTGTCCATAAGATGACGTATTTATATAATCTTCCACAGTAGCACCTGCATCATCAACTAAAAATATTTGACGTCGAGGAATGAGCACACAACATAGCTCAGTGAATAAACAAAATAATGCACAGACAAATGCATGCAGTCAATTTATATATTTGGTCTAGTATAAGTTTACAATGTACTATGAAAAAGATAGGTGGCCACTACATCTCTATACATGAGAGTGTGAGCATGCCCAACGGATCACACACCGCTGTCGCCCCACATCACCCACTACCAAATAGAGACAGAGCTAGAGCCTAATGGATCACATACAGCTAGCACTCCCCCTGATACTCTACCTATACTAGTACATATACCCCTACTAGCGAAGGCTTGTAAACTGGGTTCGTGTCTAACCAATCCTAGATGTTATCCAGATTTGTATCCAAGGTCTTACCCCAACACTCCTCAATACACCCATAGAGATAGAGCTAAGGTCCCCCGATAGAGCTTATAGCTATACACTGCGATCACCTCCCTTGATACCCTATGACGTACTAGTTTTGCTAAGGTAATAATGATACGATGATGTCAGTGTGAGGAATGGTTCGATGCTACATCTTCTTCCCATTCAGCACATCAACCACACACAAGCACATGCCTATTTCTATTATCATCATCATAACATAATAAAATAATAAACAAAATATGCATGAACATGAATAGTAAATATTGGATGACATGTGAGATGCACAAACAATCATACAAACATAGCATCATATCAGTTTAATAGAAAATAAAGGTAGCTTGTTATTAACAAATTAGTTTAGGTCTTGTTTCCTTACCTGTGAGTGATGTTTGTTCCTCTTTCAAGCCTTGGAAACTATCTTGAATTAATAGAGAGCCTAAACAATTAATGAACTTAGGTTAGGGTTCCGTTCCATCAAGTTTGATACTCGGATTCTATATCCGGTCTCCTATACATGTCCTCTAGACACTGTCCGATCGAGTCACCCGTCACGCATTAGTTGACCGATGAATCCACTGGACAAAACCCTATAGACTTCCCGAGAGTCATCGGTCGCCACACCGATCTCTTATATAGTCGACTGGTCAAGGGACCGGATAACTCCTAAGTTCAATCCCAGGTTTGTCTTTCAGTCCAAATTTATTCTGAGTCGATTCTTCAGCTCAATAAGGGGATTCCTCCTAAGGTCATTCTATGGCCATTATACATTAAGGTTAAGCCTACAAAGAATCCTAACATTTAGCATTAACATAGATTGATGTATCAGCCCTTCAAACCTGAATTACAGTATTTGATCTAATCTAACATAGTAGGATTTCAAGTCCTAACCTAGACTAATCCTCTATAGAGATAAAGGGACTTACCTAGAAGGAAAATCTCCATATAGAGTCATCTTTAAATTAGGAGAGTGACCTATCTAAATTAGGAAACTTTCCTAATCATGGAGTCAAAACTAGACTTGACCGGTCGACTCACTGGTCACAAAACATGAGTACCGAACAACCTAGAACTCTCAACGGAACAACCTACAATTGACTGGTTTGTTTACCTGGCTTTGTTGTTTCTTCATATGATTGGTTCTCTTGAGTAGATTAGGATGGGAAGACCTGGTACGACACAATTAAACCGAGTTAGTGGAGTGTGGGTCTTACACAAAATATATCCAAGTGTATGGTCTGTCGGGAGATGATAGCTCGACGGACTAGTCCACCGGCTCATCCACCGAACATTCCCTTAGGTTAACTAATCGAGCTGGGGGAAAGGGCATTGCCCCATCCATCAACTGAGTCCAAGAAACCATACTCAGTAAAGAAGATGAAATGGAAACTTGGGGGTTTGTTTCGCCAACATCATCCATTTATAAAAACATGATAGGAAACTTATTTCCCACCCTTAATAGTAGTTTTAAAGCTAATACCACCTCTATTGGAAATGTAGGGTTTCCTGACCAAGTTTCTAGGGTTTGATGGCTTCCATTGATGGTGGCCAACCACCACCATTAATGGTGGTCATTGCTTCCCATAAAGAGGAGGAAGAGGAATAGACTAACCTCAGGGGAAAATGGAAATCTAAGGAAGCTTGAGCTTTGAGTCCTCCAAGCTTTTCCCAAGTTTCTTCTCCCAAGCTTCACAACAGCTCTCTCTCAATCCATATAATAGCCAAAACCCTAAATGAGGGTTTTGAATCCTAAATGAGGGTTTTGAACCCTAAATGAGGGTTTTGGCCCTTATTTATAGGAAATCAGGGAGAGTAAGTGTGTTCTCTACGATTAAGCCGTTGGTAGGAAACCGGTTGGCTCATCCGTCTGTTGTATGCTGCCAGGAAGATTGAATTACAGTCCAGCCTTCAGTTCTTCAGGCCCCATGCCCTGGAATTATGTTAGGCCCACCTAAGATTCACTAGATTGATTAAAGGTCTGGATAGATTCCCCGGATAGGTTTTTTATCTAGTATCCAAATATATCAATCAGGTCCACTTTGGGTACACCAGCTGTCAATGTGGGAAGACTTGGCACTGTGAAAATCCTAGTCAGTAGGGATTTCAGGTGCAGGTCTTATAGACACAGGCCGATCGGATTGAGAACTAATAAAATGTAATAAAAATTAGGTATTTGATTGATATGGGCCTAGGCTGACGCTGAAAACTGATATGAATCAGCCAATCTGAAGCCGATCACTAAATCCTTGTTAGGAATAAATAAAAATTCTTTGGAACTTGGAAGTTCTTGGGAAGTTCTTTACCAATGGGGTCTTATTCAGTTATTTGGGTTCTTCTTGGCATTGACATAGGTTTGCAGGTAATGTGATTGATCCTTGGTTAGCTTGGGCTTAAGCTTGGGCTTAGGTTTGTGATTGGATGCTCTCCAAAATGCACATATTGAGATAGGTTTGTGATTGGATGCTTGGTTAACTTGTTAAATTGGGACAACTTTGGGTAATCAGGACAGTTCTTAATCGGTCTTTATCTTAAGGGGACACTCCCAAAAGCATCTCGCTAAGTTAATAGGTTTCAACAGTTCTGGTTCCTAATCGGTTCTAGGCTCTATTATATGTCCAAAATTCCAAAATGCTTAAGTAAAGACACAAAGATCCAAAAGTCAAAACACAAATAACTATACATCCATTTTTATTCATACAAATAACGAAATATCCATTCATAGCATATGAACCAAATATATAAAAATAAAATTTTCATTCCTACGAATCAAATAAATCTAAATTTCTAAATTCCAAATGAAGATTTCAAATCATTCAAATAAATATTTCCAACCCAAGTTAACAACTCCAATCACCAAAAATCAGAATTGTTAAATCCAAATAACCAAGAAAAATCTCAATCTTTATTACTTTGTCTCAATCATTAGTATAACCAACCTTTCAAAATCACAAAAGAATTTTGAAAATTACAATATTTTCAATTAACAAATATAAAAGAAACAAATATTTAAATTGAAAAAAAAAATATCCAACCCCAAGTTGAATATTATACCTATTTATATCACTCTCAACTTGGGTCATAAGATGGCCTAACAATCCAAAAAAAAAATAAAACTTAGGTGGTAGGAGAAATACTTAAAAGTTGGAATACGCTTCCATATGCCTCGCTTAATAAATTTCAACTAAGTGAAGGTTTTTGAGATGGTTATAACCTTTTATATGTTATTAAAATGGTTATGGCGGTTTTAATCCCAACTGATTTTGGGTCCGTTGGGAGACTTGTCCTAGATCCATCCCACCCCGTTAAGTAATTGACCTAAAACTATTTCTAGAGAACTGTCCCAATAAACTAATGGGTGTGACGATTCTAGTTCCTAACGGTTCGACTCTGATCCAGTTTTTTTTACAAGTTTTAGTCCCAAATTTACACCGGTAGGCGCAGCTAATATCATTGATGTTTCCTTAAATTTAGGGGTATATTTTCATTCCTTTTTTTTATTTTTTTGGCTAAATTATGGGTACTTCCCTTGTAGTTTGTTCGAAACCCAGGTATACCCCAAACCTTCCAAACAATTACAACTGTTCCATATGGTGTTAATCTTAACAATAAATGGACAAATATACCCTTAGTTGCTTTAAAGGAAAATTATCACAGTGCTGCCGGAAAAGGAAGTCATGGCAATTCTACTCCAAGTTCCTCACGATCGTAGTCAATGCACTTTGCCATGGTCCCACCGGCAACCTCCGTGAACCCCCAGCTTCTAGTTTGTGAGCTTGCTTGAACTTTGGTTTAAGAACCGGAAAAAGCTTGGAGCTTCCTTTCATGCTAGTTCGTTTTTGTGGATTGTTCGGAATTTGGGAATAAGGGTTTGTGGAAATGAAGGGGTTTCTGAGCAATATGTTGTCTGTTGTCAAGGTTCTTTTTCAAGATGATTGATTAAAAAAAAAACCTTCAAGATAAAAAAAGGAGGGGATTTCTAAATCTGAAAAAGGGGGGGGGGGGGGGGAGTCCGGACTTCCGGAAAGATGAAATAGGAGGGGATGTCATTATATGTATGTGAGGGGGGTTGGTTGGGGCGGGGGGGGGGTGTTGGGGGGGAGTCTAGACTTCTAGAAAGACGATACTCCCAGACTTCTCAAAAGACGAAATAGGAGGGGATGTCATTATATGTATGTGAATTGCTGGAACCACTCAAATTACAGATCTAAAAAAGGAGGGGATTTCTAAATCTTAAAAAAAAAAAAAAAAGGGCTTCCGGAAATGCTTGATGGGAGGGGGATCTCATTTATTGGATTTCTTATAGGAAAGGAATTTTGGAGCAGGAGCAAGGGTTTCATAAAAATAGAGAAGAAGTTACAGAGAGTTATTCTAGTGAACAAGCCTAACACATCTACAACATATCTACTCATTTGGTCAAAGAATTCGTTGGAAAGACTTTAGCCATCGATTCTGCAACTTTTACCTCAATTCAACCTGCAAATGCCCTAGAGAGCCGAGCTGTTCTTAGTATGCAATTCTTGTATGGTCGTTATTTGCATCGGTTTTGGGCGAGATTTTTGCGAAGCATCAAAAGATTTAAGAGAGGCAGTTGACGGTTTTAGCGAAAGCAATAGGAGAGAAGTGAGATTTCATTTGTTGTCCATCAACTCATCGTGAGGAAGATGAAAGGAGGAAGGTAGGGGTTGAGGTATCGTGAGGAAGAAGAAGAAAGGAGGGAGATAAGGGTATTTTGGACATTAAAAGTTTAAGTTTGTCTCTTTGTGCTTATACAGTCAATTAACGGAAAATGACTAATGATATGGGTGTTTCTATTATTTATTTGGAATTTAAAAGATATCTTTGTAATTGATCAAAATATTTAGAGTATATTAGAGTATATCTGAATTTCAGGCAAATTACATAAGAGGTACCTATAATTTTCTTTATTTTTTTTTCCTACTCGGGCCTTGCCATGTCCATGCCTAGGCTGTGGGGAGTGTGGACTTGGATCGATTAGTCCCAGTTCCTCTGCTCTGAGTTCCAACTCGATCTTCTCTCTCTCTCCAAATTTGGGCTTCCTGCGCGATAATTCGGCCCTTGGAATGCGGATTCTACTTTCTAGAGCCGGGCTCTCTGTTTACAGTCACAACGATCTGAACGCCTATCAAGTAAGGCGGCTGCTTTTTTCTGTTTTGTTGTTCTAAAATAGAATGATTTGTCCATGAGATTAGAATGAGTTGGAGAAGGCTTTTTTTTCTTGCGTGTAATTTTTTGAGTTCTTTCTTCCTAAAACCGAATCAATTTTAAGCAATTAGTCTTTTGCTCGTTTAGCTTTTCTGGGTTTTTGCTGAATCTTTTGGTAGATTGGTCTGTTATTGACCTGAGATCGGTTTTTGGAACATATATGGCACAATTGTCATGGGTTTGCTTTATATTAAATACCATTTGAATAGTTTTCTCAGGGTTTTGGGACTGGTTTTTAATTTTATCTTTCTATTTTCATGTTCTTTATGAAGGAGGTTTGGTCTTTGGCTTATGTTTGTGAGTAGAATAGTACTCATTTTATTTAGGGTTAATGATCGCATAAGAGTAGCAATTATATTTAAATTTTAGGTTTTAGTTATAACAATAGCCTGGGTTGCAGATGTCATGGTCTTGCAGATGGTTAATAAAATGTTTCTCGAGATGTGTGAGGTTTTCTTTGTGGTGTTGGAAAGTACTTGGAGCACTTTTCTCTGAACTATGTAGTGCACTAGGTTGCTTGGTGGAAATTGTCAGTTTAGTTTTTCATTTTTTCTAATGGCATTAGCCATACTTTTTCATTTATTTCACAATCATATCAGTTGTAACATAGGTAATAGATTTATGTTGCAGTATTGCCATGGGATCCCAGCCATGGACCATAATAGTGCAACCATCACTTCTGCCTCAGCTTTAGGCTTTAGCTGAATTTTTTTCGATATTTAACTGTTATATCTTGAGCTACTATTTCAATCATTCAAACAAGTGTAATCATTCAGATCGGATATGGTTGCAGTCTGACCTATCCAGACCCTTATTTTATTTTACCGTCAAGCATGCAGTATCTTCCCTTCCTGGATAGAATGGTCTCCCCTCTTAAGATCGCATTTGTTCCGCATGTCATATACCAAGGACATGCTGGTAACCAATGAATTCCTCTAAACCCTATGCCTGACAATTTAGTATTGACTTCTATCTCAACTTGGACATGTAAGGCCTGTTACAGAGTTAATCATTTTTTTTTTCCAATATTATTAAGGCCAATGAGTTCTCTGCTAGTCTGATTAACTTTTTTTTTTCCTTTCTCATCTTATATTGCATATCAAAATTCCTAGATCTGAGTAATAGAGATATTCTAGGGATCCCTTCTGATGCCGCACGAGTATCTAGGTATCAATGTGAGTAAGAAGCTTGTTTACTCAGGAAAATTACAGCATTTTGGATATCCATGATCTGGGTTATAGAGAGAAGAAGTAGAAGTTCTAGTTCTGTGGAAAAGAATATATAGAGTTCTGTTAGTGGTAAAGTAGGAAGTTACAGTTTAGTATTATACTACAGCCTTTACTAGGTAATACTCTTAGTTCTCAACAGATGGCTAACGTAAAACAAAAATTACTCTTCTTTCCTTTTTGGCCTTACTAAAATCCTAGTCCATCAAATAATACTGAAGGTGGGCAGACATAGAAAGGCACTTTAGAATCCTATCTTTCTGCCATGACTGCAAGTACAGTAGCGCTGATCAGTCATAAATTATGGGTTCTTTTTCTCTTCATTTTCCTGTTATTAGTTTTAATTTTAAGATCAAAATTTATTATCTGTTTCCATGTTAACATCGTGGCCTATTTTCTAGTTATAACAAAAAGTTTGTGGAAACATACCGAGATAGCCTCCAAGTGAAGCTTTTCCAAGAGGTTGTGCCATACTTGGCTTGTTAACTTACTCCTACGATCATGTCAGCACCGAATGATGATAATGCATCTGCTCATTCTCAGGTAAATTTTACATTTATGATCAGGATCATCATATTAGTCTTGCTTCTTTTCTTTGAATTATCTGTGGTTAGAGGTTACATCATGAAAGGTGGGATGAGAACCCCCAAAGTGTTAGTGTTGGTTAGGCATGCCGCTTGTGTTGGCTAGGCATGCTGCTTGTGTTGGCCAGTAGAAATTCAAGGTTGAATTTGAACTACTTCAAGGCCTGGATCCATTGAGAATTCATCAAATGCCCAAACCAGCCTAGCCCTAGCTGCATCCCTGGTTTTGATTTTGTAGGATTCTTAAGTCAGGCAAGATTGTAGGGAAGAAGAAGTATCACAAAATTTGGTAAATTGATTTTTGTCTTCCTTGTTCATGCATGGAAATTCATCCTTCTCTGCTTTTGTGGGGGTTTTTCTTGCAGTTGTCTTCTCATTTTTTTGCGGGCCTTCTGGACTCCATAATTGTTGACGTTGCATCTGAGTGCCACAGGATAGCTCGGTTGGGTCTGGATCGTAATTTGGAAGAAGAGGAAGAAGAGTTGAGGTTGTCAACACAAGCACGAGTGATGGTGGCAGATCCTAGTAATAGTGGTGAAGCAAATAGCAAGTATGTTGTTGACATATTTGGCCAAACTCATCCTGCCATTGCTAATGAAATATTTGATTGCATGAATTGTGGGCGGGCAATCATGGCTGGAAGGTTTGCTCCTCATTTGGAGAAGTGCATGGGCAAGGTAGTTTTTCTTGAGCCTCCTATTTCCAATCCATTTCTTATTTACAATTACCACATAATAAATGAGACGCACCAATCACCAATAGGTTGGCTCAATCAGCCTACTAGATTTGGGGTCTATGGCCTATGGGTGAGTAGATATTCTCTCTAGGACTTGTCTGATAGTTCAATAAAATGTCCATTCAGCAGATGGCTGGGGGTTGGACCTTCTTTTTAATTTGGCACGAGTTTGGTGGCAGTCCCCTTCTCCTATGTTTCTGTCTCCTGCTTTTGTAGTCCTGTTTGGTGTGGTACTTGTTAGGCTGATAAAGTTGAATTAAAAAAAAAAAAAAAGGAAGGCAGATGGCTAGGATCAATAACTGCTCTGATATTATTCTAAGGTGGAGATCTGTGGGGTGTTCCAGATGTAGTTTCCACAAGTATACTATGTAAAAACAGGATGATGTTTGAGTCTTTTCCCAATGTTGTATTCCATATTTTCATTCTTTCATATGACAGATCTGGTATCTTTAATGCTCCGTGTGTGTGCATTACATGACCAACCTGTTTCTTTTCCTACTGTCCTTAATTTATTTTTGTCAATATGGTTAATGTGTGCTATGGAGATGAATGCACCATACAGATAGTTTGGTGCAGGACAGGTTTGGAAATCCTAGAAAGCTATCCTAAATGGAGGGTAAAAAGACTGGGAAGGGTATCCAACTCACATATCTCATGACACATGCAAAAAGTCTAAACAAATACAGCCATAAATAATGAGACAAACAAATCATATGTGCAAAATTTCATGTTAGTATGCAAAGGAAAATTTAATAAAAGAAATATGATAGATAAGTACCTTCCTTTGCTGTCTTGCGAGTTAAGATGCTGTGAATAAGTGCTAAATCACTACCTAACTCCAACAAGTGTATCCTCAATGCCTCCTTGTTGTTGGTAGAAAAATATTCAAGGTATTTGGGGCTGAAGTTGAGACTAGAATTGGGAAATTTGGGACTACAAGGACTGGTTTGCTGTAAGGACAGAGTTTGAAAAGAGAAGAGTGGAGAAGAAGAAGATAGAGAAGAGGAGGATTGATTGATATGTATCTTGGCTTCACACCATCTTGGATTCACTCCAAGAATTGCATAGTTACTCATGCTGCAGTAAAGAGAGAAATCTCCAAGTTCCAAAATAGTTTTTTTCCTAAAATAACTATCCGCAAAACTACTTCAACCACTTAACACTACAACATAATAACAACATTACAACATGATAACAAAATATTCAGGCATCAAATAAAAGTACAACAACATAATAAAATAAAGTAGACATAATGCTAGTCATCTTGCCATAATGACGTTACATGTGGCTGCATGTGTCTACGCCTCCTCTGGTAAGTCCTAAATCCTTGAGTGATGTCCTCATCACAGTTTTGTGTGGAGAATGTTATGTTTCATTTTTGGTAGTTTCCCCAAGACGTTTGTTTTCTTATCTGTCAAACTTTTGTGCTTCAGGGTCGAAAGGCTCGGCTTAAGACAACAAGAAGTAGCACAGCTGCACAGAACCGGTACTCACGCAGCAGCTCGGTTTCAGCATACTCTCCCTACTCCAATTCCCATAGTGTAAACCAGGCTGTAAACGGAACACCTGGTGTTACAGGTGAGGACTATACAGAGTGCACTTTTGAAGAGACATGAAGTTCCAAGAAATAGTGATCATCCGAACATGAACAGCGATTTAGCATACTAAGTATACACCAAGTTAGTGTGATTTTCTTGATTGTCTTGTGTCTGAGAATGGGGAAATATAATTTCATGTCTCTGCTTTTGTAACTTGCTTGGCAAGGGCCTCTCTTTGCCAAGTTGGCCTTGTGAATGATCAAGAGTAAGTTAATCAAAGTCTTCTCTATTTGTTTAGTAGCATCACCTCGTTCTTTTTAAGCTTGATATGAACATTGCCAATCAGAGATCCTAAAACTGAGTTAACCTAGCCTTTTGTTTTGCTATTTGTAAGCTGTCCGGCATGTGTTGGGTTCTGATCTACATAGCTTGGTATGGTTTTGCTTACAACAAATCCATGATGAGTCTGAAGCTGTAGCTGTAGCTGTTTAGTTCTGCTGACAGACATAAGGTTTTGGCATGGTCTTAGTAGAGGCAAACTATTAAAGTTGAGCCAGTTTTGAAACAAGTTTTTAGGCTACCAGAGTGCTGTATGAATTAATTGCTGTAGAAGGAAACTCTTGTTTCTATGCTCTCATGGGTCCGCATAATAAGGACTAAGGAGTGGGTCTTTGGAGCCAAAACTACCCTGTCATCTAATTAGTTTTAGATTTTTCAATCCAAAACATAGGAGACAGGTTCTCTCAGCGGCACTGTTGTCTGCAACCAATGGGAGCGGATGATGGCGGTTCTTTCAGTAGGGCAGGGGAGAGAGAGAGAGAGAGAGAGAGATGTTGGTGTAGCTCCCACTCTGCGAGAAAACTTTTTCCTTAAAGCATAATACTAGAGAAAGGAAACAGTTTCTCTTTACCCACATTGACGATGGTGAGGAGAATCGAGGGACATGATAGGACATCCTCCCTTGTCCCCTCTATTGTACAAACCAACCTCCTCTTTCTACTATTCCAGATGCCGCAACGATGGGTGAAGAGTCCCCTGAGAGATAAAAAAAGGGGGGGAGGGGGGGAGTTCATTATTATGTGGACCAATGAAAGCATAGTGGTCTACAAGCAGTCCACAAGGGGTGGTTTATAGGATCCCAAGCTGCTTAAAAATACAACAGACTATACCCGGCTGAGATTTCTGGGGCATTTAGATTCATGCATGATTTACAGAGGTCACAGGTTAACTATTGAGGCTGGATCCAGATTGAAATCAGGCTCTGAATTCTTCGAGCTCTCGCTGATCGATTTTACAGAAGTTATAATCTATTTGACTGTTTTGTTGTTGTTGTTGCTGTGGGGAAATATTTATTAGAAGGTTAGAGAAAGAAATCTGGGATAGGAAAAACTACTCCACAGAAAATTAAAAGATTAGCCAACAAAACTAAAACAGAAAGCAGTTAGTTTCTAATCCTATATTACAGATTCAAAGCTAGATGCTATTTAAGTGTGCTGCCTAGATCGTTCTAGATTTCGATTTATAATACTAAAACAGCCCAAAACTCCTTCCTTTATTCTCTGGTACTACAACCAAATGAAGACAGGGACCATTCACATGAGCAGCAATTTTGTTCAGCTCATCCCACAAAATGTGTCTATTAACCCATCACTGAACCATAAACAGCAGATTCTGCTCATAAAAGAAACATTTTCAGTGTATAGAAATTTTCATGGGATGAATTCTCTTGACTTAAATTCTTGTCACCACCTCTGTATCAGCATTACTGCCAACACCATAAATTTTCTTGTAAATGAAGAACTTGGCCACAACTACATACACAAGAAACCACAGTGTACACCGGGCCCATTGACTAGTGGAAGTTTGTATTATGGGTTTGATCTGTTTTGGTCTGGTTCGTCATAGGTTGGTGATAAACTAACGTGATCTATAGTGGAGGTGGTTTAGGGTTTCGGATTGTATTATAAATACTAAGTTCAGAGTTCCTGCAGCCCAAGTTGTTTAATTCCTCTCTTTGCTCCCATATGTAGAGAGAACGAAAGGGGATCTCCAGTGGGCTGTCAAAAACTCGAATCAAAGTGCAAATAAGGGAGTGGCGAACGACAACATTCAATACATAGTATGTCTCAATTATTCACCTTTTTATCATTTCCATTGTATTCTAGAATTACTGTATGGATTGCCATGGGTTTGTTTGAAACCCTAATTATAGAAAAGGTCTTACAATCTATTCATAGAAAAGGTCTTACATCATTCACACAAGTAGTGATGTTGTTCAGATCATCCCACAAAATGTGTCTATTGGGCTATCACTGAACCATAAACAACAGCTTCTGCCCATAAAAGAAACATTTTCAGTGCATAGAAATATTCATGGGATGAAATGTCCAGACTTAAATTCTTATCACCTCCTCTGTGTCAGAATCACTGCCAACACCATCAATTTTCTTGTAAATGAAGAACTTGGCCACAACAACATACAGAAAAAACCAGAGTGTACCCAGCATTGCTAGCACCCAGTAATAGTAGTCAAGGTGTGCTCTGTTAAGATTGTTCCCCAACAATGATTCTCCAGATCTTACGCTGATTGAATGCACAATCGACATAACAATACTGCTCAGTAGACTCCCAACTCCTATGATACTAAGATAAGCTGCACCCCCCAAGCTGCGCATTCTATCTGGCACTTGATCATAAAAGAGTTCTTGCAAACCGACGATTGTAAAGGCATCAGCGATTCCCCAGATCATGTACTGTGGAAGTAACCACCAGATTGTCATTGGCACAGTTATCTTTGGGAGATCGACAAGCCCATTCTCTTTAGCTATTCTGAGCCTTCTAGCCTCTACTAAAGCTGCTATGACCATTCCAACTGTTGAAAGGAAAAGTCCGACTCCAATCCTTTGAAGCATTGTTATTCCAGATGGTAACCCAGTGAGCTTTCTTGCAACAGGAACAAGAATTCGGTCATATAAGGGTATGGAAAACAAAATAACAATGATCGTAGCCAACTGAATGGATGCAGGAGGTACATGGAAGTGAGATCCAATTTTCCCGTTCATTGTGCTACCTTGCTTAGTGAAGAAAGTCCCAACTTGTGCTAGCAGAACGGCATAAATCAAGCAACTAAACCATATAGGAATCAAACGGACAAGAAGTTTCACTTCTTCAACTTGAGCTACTGAGCAAAGCCTCCTACTGTTTTTGCAGTCACTCAACTGGTCAATATTGTCAACAATGGTTGCCTTGTCCAAAAACCTGTATATGTTACACAATTGTGGAAAGATTAATCCATTACCATTAAAGATCCACAGTTAGCATATTCAGGATGGGAATAAATTACTGTTGATGGTATGTTTTTTAATATAGTTAAGGTCTTTGAAATGGTTGGCAGGTTTCCTTTGCTTCAATAATAGCAACTAATTTGATATTCTGGGTCAAGGAAACTTTACTGGTATTGAATGACACCTCCACTCTTGTATAATATGTGTAGAATGCATATAATATGGAAAATACATGTTTTAGGTGTATTCTATATGATTTTAAGTAAAGAGTACGAGTATTCTTGAATATCAAATGAAAAGAAGAGGGGGAGGGGGGGGATATTTTGTTGTAAATAATAAGCTAACAAGTTTGCAATAGCCCTAGGATAAGAAAAATATACAACTAAAGATGTTCTAGGTATTAGGTATATTTATCAGAGTACAGTTTCCTATTGTTGACTGGGTTGAGCCACCTAGTGAAGGGAAAAGAGGTTCTAGATTTGGACTCAAAGTTCACATTTCTCTTTTCTCCATTACGGCCATTCCTTAATCCTTGATTCCTTACCTGAACGGATTGGTAGGAGCAAGGTTGCGGCCATTATCCTCAACCTTCATGGCAACACCAGAGCCACAGTCCATGACAGGCAAGTTCCACTTATGAACTGCTGCAACAAACACTTGTGCCACCTGAGTCAAGGGACTTCCGCTGGGAACCTGTTGTCTATACAGTCTCCGTCCTATTAAGAACACAACTAGTGCCATCCCCATAGCAACTGCTGTAACTCCGAACCCAACTGTCCATCCCACATTGTCCTGGAGACAGATCACCACCAGGGTTGCTGCACAGGCACCGCTGCATATCCCAAAAGCCCACCAATTGAAGGAGTCTTGGCTTTCTTTTCTTGGGTTCATCCTCATCAAATTGATCTGCTCCAAATGCTTGTGCGCATGGCTTATGTCCACCTTGCCCAATTGCTATAGTGTGTAGAGACAAGAAGAAGATATGTCGACGGAATCTTGGCGGAATCACTGACACTGATAGGGTTAACATGACAAATCCCTGAAATAAAAAAGAGCCTGGTTAATGATCGAAGTATAGAAGATGATGTTAGTGTTATGAAGCTTATGGTTAAATGAGCTTTGAGTACAGGTACCTCTCCAAATTCTCAGGATTTTGTGTACATTGATAAGTAGATAATCATGTAAAAAGCCATCTAGAAATATGCTATTTACTGTCATAGTGGGAACCACAGAGTATGGTGGAATGTAGGATCCCTAATGAAATTTGTTTGGATTGTCCCATAGCTCCTAATGATCAATATAGGAAACAGCTTTGGTAGGATCTCATTGTTAGTTGGTATGATACCAGTGTACAATTCCAAGTTTATGGAAATCTATCAAGCAGTTGTAAGTTGTGTTGTAGAGGGAATATAGGGAAGAATTTGTGACAAAATTCACTAACTTCTCAACCAAAAGGGCTTCAGAATATATGCCATTTCTGATACTGATTTGCCGGCACCATATCTCTGGGCATCTCTGGGTTTTTTACATTGATTTGTTTGTTTTTTCAGGATAAAAATGTTCTTCAAGTGAAATTTTAAATTTTACTAGCTGAAAAATCTTTGATTGTTTGACTTCCACTTTTGTGATAATTTTGGGTAAATTTCTAAAAGTCTCATATACTTAGCTTACTATTATTCAAACTCCTCTACTCAGAACATCTTTCGGATTTCCTAAAAAAAAAAAAAAACTAAATTTCCACCCATTTTTCTCTCCTAATATTTTCAAATCTCTAAATTACCCTTGCCTCCATCCTCTGCTACTACTTGGTCTCTTCTCTCCCCTCTCTTGCCAAGCCACCTTCCCTTGTCCTGACAGCACTTCCCTCCCTCCTGCTCTCTCCGTCCACACCCCTTGCGAACCCCGTAGTCCCCTCTTTCTTGTTTCTCTCTCTCTTCCCCCTGCTGCAATCATCCCACAGCCCACCTAATCATATGCTTCAAGAATTATTATATAAGCGTTCTGTTTAAAGCCTAAAAAACAATCCGAAGGTCTATCTAAGCCCCAAAAATCAATCTCCCCATAGGCCCCTCTTTCTTGTTTCTCTCTCTCTTCCCCCTGCTGCAATGATCCCACAGCCCACCTAATCATATGCTTCAAGAAATAAGCGTTCTGTTTAAAGCCTAAAAAACAATCCGAAGGTCTATCTAAGCCCCAAAAATCAATCTGAATGTAAAACATCTACAGCTTCCTTTTGGGAACCAGAGGTCCAAGAAAGACAAACTTTATTTTCCCTTCTTATTGATCAATGAACATTATATTTTACCTCTTGGAAACAAACATAGAAAACTTTTCTAACACGTAAAATGTTATGGCTATTTGGTTGCAACGGAATTGAAAGGGAAGAGAAGTGAAATTTTTAAACTTTAAAAGGAAACTTTTGTAATGATTACAATACAAGTTATCATATTACTATGTAATTAATTCCAAATCATTCCATATTTAGTTATTAACTTATACTTTACTTTGTATCCAAATCCCTTGCATTTAAAAAGTAAAATAATTTTTACATCTTATAAGTATCATTACTAAATATTAAGAAATTTAGGTAGTTTATACAATCGTGTTATGTTACAACTATAAAAGTTTCCTTTTTAAGTTTAAAAATTTCACTTCTCTTCCTTTTAATTCCCCTTCCAACAAAATGCAGTCTACACATAAAATTTTTTTGTAAAATTTTATGGTAAAACAAATAGTGCCTTTAATGAAATCTTTATACCATACCTATATTTTAAAAAAGGGAGTTCAACCGTTGTTTGAACTTTGAAAGAGTATAAGGATCACAAATGCATTCCTTTGCTTTGGGATTTATAGGTGAGCATAGAAATTGGATCGAATCCACCAATATAGAGAAGAATTAGATCAAACACACGATACAGGGAGAGTGTGCTGCAGGATGGAGGGGAGGGGAGGGGAGGGGAGGGGAGGAGAGAGAGAGAGAGAGAGAGAGAGAGAGAGAGAGAGAGAGAGAGAGAGAGAGAGAGGGATGGATGCAAGGGTAATTTAGATATTAGAAAATATCAGGGGAGAAAGGGAGGTGGAAGTTTGATTTTTTAGAGAAATCTATAAACAAGTTACGAATAGTGGAATTTGAGTAATTATAGGCTAAGGGAGTTTTATAAATTTGTACGCTTGTAGCATTTTACATGGAAAATAAACCTGTACCTTCAGGATTTTTCTTTTTGAACTTCAATGTGTTTTTTATTTTTTTGGTCTTTTGGTAATATATTAATGAGAGAGGGTTTCCTAAATCGCCACTGTGAGAGGAAATCCCACATTACACCAATAGGGGTGCAGGAAATTCCATCTCCAATGGACCACATGGTTAGGGAAGAGATAGAAATGTCAAAGAGAGAAGGGACAAGGCCAGAATATGAGAAAGTATGAAAAGGAATCCCCATAGTGTCATTGTGGAGATCTTTTTCCTAAGGGTGTCAACGGGCTGGTCCGGGCCGGTTTCGGTCCGGGCTGAATCGATGTCGGGTTTTATAAGCCCAGCCCAAAACATGTCCATTAAGAGTTCGGGCTGGGTTGGGCTACGCTGGACACAATAACTATCGGGCTGGTCCGGTGTCGGTTTGTTATCGGGTTGGGCTTATTGAGGTGATTTCGGGCTGGTTCGGTCCGGACCGGGCTTATCAAGCTTATCAGGCCTATTTTATAAGTAAAATTTATAGCCTATTTTATTATTTCTATCTATAAAATTAGCATAATTCTTTTTATATGGATATAATTCAGTAAATTGTAACAATTAACACACTCTTTTCAACTATAGATTCATATAATCTTTCCGATCAAGAAGTGAACTATAACAGTGTAATATAATCCATCAAAATTTAAAACCATTAAAATTAAGAAACTGGGCCCGGATGGACTTTACCGGTGTTTGGGTTAGGTATTATTGGTTCGGGCTAGTTCGGGCTTCTTAACGGGCTGGTCCGGTCTAGTTTCGGTTTGGGCTGAAACGGTGTCGGGCTTTACAAGCCGAGACCGTAACCTGTCCATTAAGATTCGGTCTGGGTTGGGTTCGGGTTATATCGGACTGGCTCGGTCCGTGCTACCGGGCCGGGTCTAGTTTTGACACCCTTACTTTTTCCCTATATTAATTGTACAGGGAAAGCTTAGGCTTTGTGCTTTTGTTTCTCATTTTATTTTATGGACAAAAGATCCCATACACTCTCTCTCCTCCTTGATATTCTTTTCTCTTCCCTGACTTGGGGTGTCAATGGATTTTTTTAGTCTGGTTATGGTCTGGCTAATTTGACTTGGTTTTGTACATTCAAGCTCAATTATTGCCCAATAAGAAAGTTTGTTCACACACACACACACACACACACACACACACACACACACACACACACACACACACACACACACACACACACACACACACACTTTCATTTAGTTCCTAAATGCATGTATTATACACACACACACACACACACACACATAGTTTCCTAAATGTACGTTTAACAAAAGGTCACTCTGATTTGGTTTTCGTTTTAGTTTCCTAAATGTACGTATTGGATTATTATCACTCTGGTTTGGTTTTCGTTTTAGTGTCCTAAATGTACGTTTAACAAAAGGTCAGCTTAATGGCTGTTATGGGTCCATTATTGGGATAAGGTTTGGGCTAGAAAAACGCAGCTCAACAGTCCAATAGGGTTCAGTTTCTTGTAGGCAGGTTACAAGGTGGAGGCTATGCAGTATACGCTATAGTTTAAATTTATTTGAAATGCAATTCATGATCTAGGGGATTCCAAAAATGCAAGGATGAGGTAAATACACAAGTTTGATTAGGTGAACTCTATCCGCTCCTCAACAACCCCCCCTCAAGTCAAAGATGGGTGTGCCTGAATCATTAACTTGTCCTGAAGAAACTCAAATCAGATGGTGGAGGGAGGTTTAGGGAGGTTTAGTAAACACATTAGCTACTTAATCCTTTGTTGAGATAAGCTTCAACTCTAGCTTGCGTTGGGTGACAAGGTGACGAATAAAATAAAAATCCAGGTCAATGTGCTTGGTATAGGCATGGAAGACAGATATGTGGTGAGGTAAGTAGCCCCAAGATTATCGCCCCAAAGCACCGGTACACACGTGGATTTGAAAGCCCCAGTTCTTGCTAGAGATTATAGCCAAACAATCTCGGCTGTGTCATTGGCACAAGCCCAATACTCAGCCACGTTGGATGAATTGGCAATAGTGGCATGAGATGCTTTCAAGCGGACAAGGGATGAGGTTTTGACTAAGGTAATTTGCATAGCTACCAGTGGAGCGGCAATCATCCAATCAACCTGCCCTATCGGCATCACTATAAGCCTATAGTTGCGTGCTTGATTGACGATGGATAAGTAGACAATGGGTGATGGTAGATTTGAGATATCGGAGGATCCTCTTGATAGTCTAAAAGTGCTTATTGGTTGGGGTCTGTAGAAATTGACATGCTTTATTGACTAAGAAGGAGATGTCTGGTCTTGACAATGTGGCATACTTGAGGGCCCCAACGATGCTCCTATAGATGTCAGATCAAGTACATGAGAACTGGTATGCTGACATAGATGGGCGAAAGATCCCATGGATGTATGGATTGTCTTGGAACTGTCCATGCCAAACTATTTGAGAAGATCCTGTATATACTTATGTTGATATAAGAGGATGCGTTGATCATGGGGTATGACCTTAATAACCAAGAAATAGTGGAGGGGACCCAAATCTCGAATTGCAAATTCTTTGTTTAAGGTGCTGATGAGAGATTCAATCATGGTCAGATCCGAACTAGTAAGGACTATATCGTCCATATAAACCAGAAAATATAAGTGGTGCCCTTTCTGGTAAATGAATAGCGAGGTGTTTGCAGTGGAGCTGATGAAACCCAAAGTGAGAAGAAAGGTGCTGAGCCTTGTGAACTAAGCATGTAGGGCCTGCTTAAGACTGTATAGGTGGCAAACTTGGTTTAACTGGTCTAGGTCAGTAAAACTGAGCGGCTAAGTATGTACATAGTCTCATCCAACGACCCATGTAAAAATGCATTACTGACGTCAAGCTGGTAAAGATGTCACCTGTTAGTTGTGGCAATGGAGAGGATGGTCCGAATGGTGGTGGGCTTGACAAGGGGACTTAACGTCTCCGAATAGTCGATCCCTTCATGCTGATGGTAGTCTTTTGGCAACGAGGTATGCCTTATGCCGCTCAATGGTAGCAGACGATTCTGTTAAGTTAGCCGAGGAAGAAAATACCGAGTTGAAGGTCAAGGAGAGGGCCGAAGATGCATGGGGTGAGAGTAGGTAGGCAGTGGAGCAACATCATGAGCCGGCTAAGTCTCCCTGATTTGTCCTTATAAGAGGCTCAGCAGAAATTGGTATGACAGTGTTATTTTTAAATATTTTTTGGATGTGTGGTGGTTAAGTAGATATTTTATTAACCTGGATGAAGAGAGAACACAACGAGCAACCCTACAAGGGAAGCCAAACAACACCAACCAATCAGGGGCCAACTTCAAGGAACAAAAGCCAGCCCCGCAAGACAAGCACCTCAATTTACATCAAAAACCTAAATAACCATTGAAGACCAAAACCTAGCAACAAACCTTAACCCAACATTAAAGAGAACCTTATTGCATCGGATGGACCTAATGAGAGGATGAAATTTCCCCCTTCAGCCCTTCAGCCCTCTCTTAAACACAATATAAAAACCTACATTGAAACCCTTCATAAGGATCTTACTGTCACTATCCTCCACCAAGTCCTTGACCTCAACAAGGCTAAACAGAGCATATGTAGTATAATTGAGATAATCAATAGAAATCTTGAAAAGTGTGATAGCTCCTCCCAATGTAGTAAGATCATAGAATACACTATCATATAAAAAACCCTACCCAAAAATCAACCCCAATTCCAATAACCCAATCAAAAGACATTCTGATAATCCAACACCCACAACTCATTGATTGGGTAGGAATTAAGTGGCAGAACCCTTAAGGGCATGCCATGCACGTTCTTGGCATTCTTTGTTCGATGAAGGGGAATGATAGTAACCATCTTTCTAAGTAGCATACCAAGCTTCTTCGCACTGGAAGTTGTCATCATCAACCGATAGAGATGTGGCAAGGTCGAAAGAGGATGGGAATCAAAATCTTCGAGGAGGTCGGTTAGGGCATTGAAAAGGTTAGAAACAACCAAATTAGGGTTTGCAAGGGATTGAAGGTTATACACTTAAACATCAGGAAGGTAACTAGCATGAGAACCTAATCTAATAGTGGAGGACATGATGCTCGAATCTAGACTTCCATCCAACGGATACTAATCCTAGCCATTGGGATGAAGCAAATCAATAACCCGACCCGCCCATTTACCCAGATCCGATTCCTTGTCTTCCTCGCTTGATTTTAATTAAACCTATGTTTTCCTTTACTGATGTCCCATTCCTTTTCCTTTCCCTAAGATTCCCCAGCACCAATACCCACTAGAAGATCCACAACACCAACCAAGTTCCTCTCATTCTTATCCTCACAACCTCCACCTTGACGTTTCTCACCTGATCCTTCTGTTGACCCCTAAGCTTGACAAGCCTCATTAGCTTGGTTCACATTCTCCTAGCAACCCGGTTCCACTGACGTCGACTTCGATTTAGCAGTACAATGAACCCCAAAGTGACCAAAGACTTTACAATGGAGGTAATGGGTCACTACCAGTCGTACTTCATCGGCTGAAAAAAAATATTGCCAACATCGTCTTCCACATGAATGGCATCTTCCATTTTTTCTGAACTCAAAAAATCCACACACTCTCGTGAAGGCACAACGAGACTTAGAACTTGTCATTTGATCAGCATAAAGAGGGGTTCCCAAGACTGAACAAATGGCATTGAGAGATTCATTACCCCATAGATGTATAGGTAAACCTGGCAACAACACCCACCATGGGATATCTTGAGACCGAGAGCTCTAGAGTGAACATTGCGGTCCCACTCTTTAATGAAAATGGGTTTACCCCCCACCTCAAGGATAACTGCACGATCCTCTGAATCTGAGAACCAAAACACAAATCCACCATGCAATATAAGGAAGATTTCAACCCTCCCTTTGAGATTCCATTGCTTCTGGATAAATTGTTTAACAAAATGAAAGCTAGGTCTCTGCCCCATAAGGAAATCCACGGCTGCATTTTGGAGCTCTTCCATCTCTTCAGCAACTACCTCTGCCTAGCACACCCCCATTTTCATGTCACTTTTAATAGCAGGTTCAATGAATCGCAAGTGATTAGAATTCGGTTTAGGGTTTGGGATAGACTGGTCTTTGAAGTGACTAGTCCAAGAAGAAGAATGATCATTTGAAGCTGGAAATTCAGGGTGGTTGAACGTATTTGAAGGAGTAATTTGAATTGATGGAGAGAGAGAGAGAGAGAGAGAGAGAGAGAGAGAGAGAGAGAGGAGGGAATATGAACAGCATTGGATGCACTTGGGGGGTGGGAAGAAGGAACCCTGGGGTGGGGGGGGGGGGGAAGGGGAGGGTAATGGAGAGGGGATTGTACCAGGTAATAGTGGAGCCAATCTAGGAATCCTTGGAGAGGACTGCAAGGTGGTGGATACGGTTAGCCAAGGAGAGGGGTCAAGTAGAGAAGGGGAGAGGGGTTGGGTCAGGTCCACTACAGAAACTGATGCTTGATGAACTTGACATGGCATGCAATATAGAAACGGCTAGTGGACACATCCAGAATGATACCCAAGGTGCTGTGGACTATACCCCAAAAACATACACGGGGTCATGCAGAAAGAAACTTATGAGTTCGATAGGGATGGAGGAGTCCATATAGCATAGCTGAAGACCCTCAAAAAATGATAATCCGGTGAAGAGTAATAGAGAGATTGATAGGGAGTACCGTTGTTGAGAATGGGGGTCTGTAAACGATTAAATAAGTAAACATCAGTCTCAAATGCAAAGGACTAGAATTTGAGGGGTAAGGATACATGGACAAGCATTGTTAAACCCGTGTGAACGATGTGACAAATTTTCTTCCAACCACCCCGTTCTACTCATGGGTGTGAGGGCAAGCCATACGATGGACAATACCACATTGTTGGAGATATTTATTTTGACTCTCATATTCCCCACCCCAATTTGATTGAAAGACCTAATTGAATGAGAGGATTGACATTCCACTATTGCCTTGAAGGTGAGAAAAATGGAGGGAGCCTTAGAACGTTTGGTTATGGTATAGAGCCAAGTATTGGTAGTGTCATCCATAAAAAGAACAAAATAACAATGACTAGTAGTAGAACAAAGAGGAGCCAGGCTGCAAACGTCGCTGAAAATCAAATCCAAACAATGCTTACTAACCGAGCCAGTAAGAGAAGAGATATCCGATGGGATTTACCCAAAAAAAGGAAGAGCACAAACCTAATTTATTAGATTTACATGGTAATATTTTAGAATGGATAAGATGATGAACAATTCGAGCATGAGGGTGTTCGAGTTGGGCATGCCAGTCGGATGCAGAAATGTGTACGTTCTCCAATATGGGCGGCCTTGGGTGATTTTGGAGGGACATAGTGGTGCCCATGAGTTGATATATATGGCCCATCTTTAAGGATTCCACGGAGCACCAGTTCCTATGTTACCTGGTCCTTCACAAGAAAATAAGACCGGTGAAATCCAAAGAAGAAATGGTTGTCCTTTGTAAATTGATGGACTAATAAAAGGTTTTTAGTGATGTTTGGTATATGAAGGATATTGGTAAGATGAAAAGGTTGAGAAGAAGAAGTGGAAATTGAGGAAGATCCAATGTGATTAATGTTTATACCCATACCGTTGCCTACCCAGAGATGATCATTACCATTGTAGCACTGGAAGATATGAAGATTGGAGAGATCTGGCATAACATGATGTGTGGCGGCGGTGTCACGATACCAATCCACCATTTGTGAGGGTGGAGTGGGTAAGCTACCAGCCATGTTGGCAGAGGGTTCTGAAGCTGATGAACCAGACTGAGAGTACCTGAAATGACAGCGGGAGGCATTGTGGTTGTTCATGTTGCTGATCTGACCACGATCCTTTTTCTTAGAACATTGGTAATTACCACGAAAACCATGGTTACTGCTGGAATGAGATGGAGCAATCGGCTCATGCCAAGATGTGCCATGAGGAGCTGGATCTGCTTTTGTAGCTGAGGTTGGCCTCAATATAAGTAGTGGCATTATTCATGCGAAGTTCATGACTGAGCAACAACTGATGCAGTTCGTGGAAGGAGATGGCCCTAGTTTTTGTGGCCAAGTCAACGATGATGGCGCTAAGGTCAGGTCTGAGATTGTGGAAAATTATTGCATTAAGTTCCTCAAGGAAAATTGCTTTATTAGCAGCCAACAACTGGTATGAGATGTACTTTACCTCACGAATATAGGTGCTGATGGATTTGTCTCCTTTAAGAATTTTGGAGTTGCACGTGAAATTGAAGAACACTGGTATGGGAGAGACCAAACGCAGACTGAAGGGCCTTCCAAATGTTAGCTGCAGTTGAGAGCCCAATGACATAATCGAGGACATCCACCGTGAGGGAAACTAGAAGCCAACTGGGAACCAGTTGGTCTTTTTTAAGCCATTGGGCATATGCCGGATTGAGGGAGGAGTAACAGTTCATCTGATGCCAATGTGGAGGAGGGACTAGGAAAACTTCCATCTATGTAACTGAGGAACTCTTGGCTGCGAAGTAAGGGCAGAAGTTGTGTTTTCCACAGCGAAAATTATCAAAAGAGACTTTCACTGTGAGATATTGATAGAAACTGGAAGGCAGAGTAATAGCGAGTGGAGCTGCAATGGTTGTTGCAAGTGAGGTTGCAGAAGACGTGGAAGAAAATATTATGCAGTTATCTTTGACACATGCAGAGCGACTTATAAGCTTTGATATCATGTGAACAAAATACAAACTTAGTTTGATTCCATTGGGTATGAATTGATGTACCTTTCGTGTAGGCAGGTCGTTGTTTATTTAGAATTGTATACTCGGTTGCAAGGAAGACTCTATGCGAGATAGATTACGGTTTAAATTTAAAATATAAATTTGAAATGCACTGGTCTAGAGGGATTCCTATAATGCCTTGATCGGTGGGGTGTGGGAGATTCTCCACACTGGTGGGGTGTGGGGAACATCCCCTTTATTTTATTTAAAGGAAAAAAAATTATCTGTCCGGTTGTGTTTCCCTGCAGCCTCTCAAAAAGGTTGTGAAATGATTCTCTTACCCTCCTTTTCAATTCTTGTGTCTATCCTCCCATTGAACTTCTACCCAGGCGGATATGAAACCCTATTTTAAATATCTATTAAGGAAAAAAAAAACTCTCAGAATATTTTCAAATTCAGTATAATCACCTTGAGATATATAATTGAAGAGAAGAGTATAGTGTTGAAACGACCCAGGTAGGAATCCGCGATGAAAGCTCCAACTATAGGAAAGAGAAAGGCAATGCAGGACCAGATGTTCACGTTCTTCGCTGCCGTTGCAGTAGGCTCCTTCAGGACATTAGTTAGGTAGGTGATAAGGTTACCTGACAGGCCAGAATAAGCAAACCTCTCTGCAACTTCAACCCCTGCATGTAATCAGAATTATGAAGAATATATTATTAGATCATTAGAAACCCATAATAAATATCAAAAAAATAATTAAGAAGTCTGAAGAACTGCAGACGATTGTTAAGAAAGAGACTTACAGATGATAAAGATTGCAGATTTCCATCCTCCTTTAGAGGACCTTCTTGGCTGCTGCATAGAGATATTTACAGCTTCCATTTATGTTTCCTTTTCCTTTATTTTCAAAGGCTGAAGAATGGAGATTAGGGTGAACTTTTCATTTTATAAGTAGAAAATCATTCAAACGGTTCTACGTACCTACTCATCAGGACGCATGGGACGAAAATCGGATCCACGAAAATCAGTGAGTTCAGAAAATCTCAGATTTGCATCGTTCGGATCACCAAATAGAGGAAGAGCGTTAATGGCACCATAATGCATGAATTAATACCTTGTCAGGGACTCAGGTCAATAAACGAGGCTTGCGAACATTTGGCAGCCGGTTTTGTTTCTGAGTCTTATTTTTCATATGAAATTGCAAGTTGAACAGCTTGAGTTCAGTTGACTTGAGAGACCACTCGAAATAAATTTAAGGGGATAACGATGTTAAATGGTTTGATTTTGGTTTAAATTTTTTATTCGATTTGATTGAGCATATATACGGTAAAGCCAAAATTCAATTATTATTTAAATGATGATTATTAATTGGTTTTGATTTTTAAAATTTTTAATGATACTTTTGCTGAAAGAGAGAAAAAGGAACAAGGAAGAGGAGGATCCGCATCGTCTCCTTCCAGTGGTTTGGGAGGACAGTGGCAACCTAACCCGGATGGTTGCCATGTGGCTCTCGGTGAATCCGAGACCCACATCCGAGTTGACACCCAGCCGACAAGCCAAGCCGACAGAGGATGTCGGCTCGGACGTGGGTCTCGGATTCACCGAGAGCCACGTGGCAACTATCCGAGATAGGTTGCCACTGTCCTCCCAGAATCACTGGGAGGAGACAATGTAAATCGAAGGAAGAGAGGAGAGGAAAACATAAAAAAAAATTGCATTTAGAGAAAGGTAATGTGGAAAGCATTAAATTAATTTTAAGTTATTTTCATGAATAGACCTTTACTAATTGGTTTTAACGGTTTCATATTGTTAGTTTTAAACGATTTCATTTTTGAAACTAGAATCAACATATTTAAATAAACGGTTTCATTATAAAGGGAAAACTATTCATACCACCCTGACCTTTGATTGTAATACAAAGACACCCTAAAGTTGATAACAATTACAGACCCACCCTTTTGACTAACACCGTTATGTTTGGACAAGTATACCATTGTTGCATCTACAAACAAAAAGAAGGAAAGAGGGAAAATTTCACGTACTACCCAAATACTTTGAGAAACATCATCTACTACCCAAGATTTTTGAAAACATCAACTACCACCCAAAATTCCAAAACGTTACTCCATTAGCTGATGGAAGAGAATTGAAATTTTGTCAAGACGTTTATACCCTTCTCATTTTAAACCGAAAAATATTAAAATTACCTAAAATTACTAACTTGATGTTACTAACTTGACCTCCTTCGTAGATCTCTCTCGTGTTCAGTCCCGAGGTCCGGCAATGGAACCCTCCCTTTCCAATCACAGCCTATGTTCTTATCTCTCCTTCCAATTGAATGTATAAAGCTACTACTGCCATAGATATTCCCAATCACACCTTTTTACCATTCCTAAATCCAAGGTTTTTGTAGAAAGAGGAAAGGGGAAGAACTAGGGTTTCTCTTCTGCCATGGCCACGCAAACTCGGATGGGTTTCTCTAAGATCCTAATTTTGGTCTGAGCAGGTAACAATTGAAGGGAAAAATGTGTTCTTGCAGAGAGAAAGGAGGAGATGAAAGAAGAAACAGAGCTGGTGAAAAGTGTAACAGAGTGAGATGTCGTGTAATCGGGGATCTTCCCTATCTAAATGCTAAACCAATAAAATGGAAATCGTTGCGTGCGTATAACCTTCCACCGCCATTCATTCTCAATAGCGCCGTCAAGGGAAGGGGTAGACCCTAACCCGAGAATCTTGAATCACTTCTTCTGCCATATCTCTCACTAAATTCAATTCTCTACTTCAAAACCAAGCTAAATCTATATAAACTGTCACAGAAAATAAAAAAAAACCTAAAAAAACATGAAGAAATAGCTCATACACAACAACACCCTGCAAGTCCCAAGTCCTTTTCTTCTGAACAACCATTCTCTCTCTGAAAATAAATGAACCCATTAAGATTTGGAACTTTTACCCAAATGTTAAGTAAGGTTAGGTGAATGATTGCGACAGTGTTCCTTTTACAGTATCTCTCTGATATGAGTTTCTGTAATTCAATTGAGTTCTTCGATCGTCAACTGAAACAACCATAGATACAGAGACGAAAAGAACTCTCATTGCATTTAATTTGGTCTCTCTGAAAATGACTTTGAAAATGAAGCTTCAGATTGTTAAGGAGAGAATCTCTCACCGGTTACAAAGATTCAAATTCAAATTATGAATTTGAATTCTCGCCGGTTACAAAAATTCAAATTCAATTTTTGAATTACAAAAATTAAAGAGAGAATCTCTCAATGGTTACAAATATTCAAATTCAAAATTTGTAACTTACAAAAACAATAACTGGATTTGATATCCAGCTCTTAATTCCTTTCATCGGTTACAAAGATTCAAATTCAAAATTTGTAATTCAAATACACAATGTAAACAATTCCATCATATTATAAATATACCTGTACCCAATGTATTTGGGTAAGGCTTTGAATCAATTCAAAATTATAAAATTTACATGGTATCAGACGACCGGGTATTCTCCATGGCTTCCGCTTCAGCTTTTGTTCCTATGTCTGGTTCGTCAATCTCTTCCTCTCCTAATGTTCAACATCATATTTCCATCAAACTATAGTCTGATAATTATCTTCTATGGACTACTCAACTTCTCCCTCTTCTTAGGAGCTATGATTTGATTGGCTTTGTTGATGGCACTAAGCCAAGTCCACCCCCGACAATCACCACCACCACCGCCACTCCCACTTCTCCTTCGGAGAATTCTACTCCACCTACCATTACCATTCTTCCTAATCCTAGCTATGAAGACTGGATCCGTAAGGATCAAATGGTCATAAGCTGGTTGATTTCCTCTCTGAGCCTGGAAGTCCTTCCATATGTAGTTGGCTTGAACTCGGCTGCAGCAGTATGGTCGGCTTTACGTTCTGCCTTTGGCACCTTATCTCACACTAGTATTCTACAACTACACATGCAACTCCAATGTATGGTAAAAGATAACAAAACTGTTTCTGAATACCTCCGTGAGGTTAAATATATTTCAGACCAGCTGGCAGCATCCAATAAACCACTTTCTGTAGAGGAGCTTAATGCCATTGTTTTTCGTAATCTTGGAGCTAATTACAATGACATAATTGCTGCACTAGCTACAAAGTCTGAGGCCCTTCCCTTTCATGATCTTCATCGTCTTTTATTGAGTCATGAAATGCGACTCAACAATGCCCAATCGGTTATCACTGCTAACCTGAGCACTATGCAACGCTCATCAAATGCTACTACGCATTCCTATTTGCCTTCGCAAGGACCTATGCAAACCCCTCCACAAGGCTCTCCCCATTCTCGACCACCCTCCAACTTTGGTCAAAACAAAAAACATGGATACCGACATGGTAAGAGAGAAAGGTGTCAAATCTGTAATTGTTCTAATCACTTGGCATCCAAATGCGACTTTCAATACACTGGTGGTGCAGCACCTACCTCCACCAATAATCCAACTGCAAACATGGCAGGACTACTTCCTACTCCACCAACATTTTCACATTAATGGTATCCTGATACAGTGGCTACTCATCATATGACACCCGACCTCATCAATTTGCATGTCTCCAATAGATATAATGGTAAGGAATCATTACGGGTTGGTAATGGAGTTGGTCTTAATATTAGTCATATCAGTTCCTCCTCTATTTCTCTATCACCAAACTCCTCTTTTCAATTTTTTAATATTCTCCATGTTCCACACATTCAAAAGAATCTATTATCAGTTCACCAATTCACAAAGGATAACCAATGTTATTTTGAATTTCACCCCTATTATTTTCTTGTGAAAGATCAGGTGACGAACAGGGTACTGCTGAAAGGTCGACTTGATGATGGACTGTACAAGCTGCCGACTAGTCTTCCTTCCCATAAACCTTCTGCGGATCATGTTCACTCCACAGTACCTATCAATGCAGATGATTGGCATGTACGGTTGGGTCATCCCCATTCCCAAATAGTCAAGCACCTCATCTCCTCCCATTCTCTACCTACTTCATCATCTATTATTAATAAATATGCTGCTTGTTTTATGGGCAAGACTCACCGATTTTCATTACCATTAACAGGGTCTGTTAGTAATGCACCTTTGGATTTGATTTTTAGTGATGTGTGGGGACCTGCTCCATATGTTTCCTCTACTAATAATCTCTATTTTCTTATTTTTATTGATGATTATTCCAAATACACATGGTATTATCCTATATTGAAACGATCCTCTGTTCTTGTAATTTTTGATCAATTTCGAGTAATGGTTGAAAATCAGTTTTCCACAAAAATCAAATGTTTTCAATCTAATTGGGGAGGGGAATACCAAAAGGTGAATACTTCAAAAATTTGAAATTATTCATAGAGTTGCATGTCCTCATACGCATGAACAAAATGGAACTGCAGAACGGAAAATTCGACACATTGTCGATACCGGTCTTACTCTGTTGGCACATGCTTCATTACCTATGACATTTTGGGACTATGCATTCCAAACATCTACTTTTCTCATAAATCGATTATCCACACCAGTTTTACAAAATAAATCTCCATTTGAAGTCTTATTAAAAAAGACACCTAATTACGCATTCCTTAAAGTATTTGGGTGTACTGCCTTCCCCCTCCTTCGACCTTACAATTCTATAAAATTCAGTATGCGCTCAATACCATGTGTTTTCCTTGGTTATAGTCCCCTTCATATGGGATATCGATGCCTAGATTACAAAACAAATCGAATGTACATTGCACGACATGTGCAATTTATTGAGAATTCTTTCCCATATGCATCGGTATCCCCATCATCCCCTAGTCCTCCCCCACCCACATCAGTCCCATGGCTGTCGGTTTTGGCTCCTAATGGACACCCATCATCACCTCGGGCTCCACCAGATCCTCCATGTCTCCAAGTATCTTCTTCATCCTCCCCTCCTATCATATCCCCTTCCTTCATTGACCGATGCTAATATTACTTCCAATCTCCCCAATCCCTTGATTTCTACTAATGCTTTTATGGAAGAAGTTGTAGATTTACCTATCGTTGCAGATTCACCACAGGACCTCAGTCCACAAGCCCAAGATTCACTAGCACCTTCTCCAGTTGCTCCTCAACGCTCACCCCATGCAGTTGCGTCTCAATCCAAAACCTTCATCGAAGTACCCTATTCCTTTGGCTCATATGACCACCTGCAACAGTGAAGTGGAGCCAAACAATTTTACAGAAGCTCAAAAACATCCTCAATGGAGAGCTGCTATGATGACCGAATTCAATGCTTTGCTTAAGAATGGAACTTGGAGCTTAGTTCCTCCTTCCCCTTCCTTTAATGTGGTCGGTTCAAAATGGATATTTCGCATTAAAAGAAAGTCTGATGGTAGCATTGAACGCTACAAAGCCAGACTCGTTGCCAAGGATATAATCAACAGGAGGGCCTAGACTATGGAGAAACATTCAGCCCAGTGGTTAAACCAACTACAGTACGCACTGTCTTGACTATTGCAACTACCCATCATTGGTGCATTCGTCAGCTTGACATGAGCAATGCTTTTCTCCATGGCACGCTAACAGAAGAGGTTTATATGTCACAACCAATAGGCTTCATTGACGAATCCCGACCTCATCACATTTGCAAGCTTCACAAGTCTCTGTATGGTTTAAAACAAGCCCCCCGTGCATGGTTTCATCGGTTGAGTACATTCTTGATTTCCATCGGTTTTGAGGGCTCCAAAACTGACACCTCTCTCTTCATCTTTAATGATGGCAGTCGATGTATGTATATCTTGATCTATGTTGATGATATTGTCTTAACATGATCTGACTCAACCTTCATCACATCGGTAATAGCCTCTCTCAGCAAATAATTTGTAGTTCGGAATTTGGGCTCCCTCCATTACTTCCTCAGCATTGAAGTAATTCCAACTCACAATGGTATTATACTTTCACAATAGAAGTACATTTTGGATCTACTTCGGAAAACTACAATGGCTGAGGCGAAGCCCGTTACTACACCCATGGCCACCACTACTCGGCTCTCTATACATAGTGGCACTCCTTTGGCCGATGCTATAGACTATAGGAGTACAGTTGGCGCATTGTAATATGCCACACTGACTCGACCAGATATCTCTTATTCGGTCAATAAAGTTTGTCAATTTCTGAAGGCTCCAACCGATGAACATTGGCAAGCCGTCAAACGCATACTGCGTTATCTCAAGCACACCTACACTCATGGCCTGTCTATATCAAGGGGACCTTGCAACCAACTCTTTGCGTACAGTGATGCTGATTGGGCCGACTGTGTAGACAATCGTCGTTCAACTGGTGATTTTGCAGTATTTTTGGGTCCTAATTTAATCTCTTGGTCAGCTAAGAAACAACACACCATTGCCAGATCATCTACCGAGGCAGAATATCGCTCCCTAGCAGATACCACTGCCGAATTACAGTGGCTCCACTCTCTCTTACATGAACTCGGAGTTAAGCTTCCTCAGTCTCCAATTTTATGGTGTGACAATCTTGGTGCAACATACCTCACTGCTAATCCAATTTTTCATGCACGGACAAAACATATTGAGATTGACTACCACTATGTTTGTCATTTGGTTGCTCAACGTCTTCTCGATGTTCGTTTCATCTCAACTCATGACCAATTGGCTGACATTTTCACCAAACCATTGTCCTCCATTCGGTTCAATCATCTCCGGTGCAAGTTGAAGATCGATCAACGACCCTCTCCAACTTGAGGGGGGATGTTAAGGAGAGAATCTCTCACCGGTTACAATGATTCAAATTCAAATTATGAATTTGAATTCTCGCCGGTTACAAAAATTCAAATTCAATTTTTGAATTACAAAAATTAAAGAGAGAATCTCTCAATGGTTACAAATATTCAAATTCAAAATTTGTAACTTAGAAAAACAATAACTGGATTTGATATCCAGCTCTTAATTCCTTTCATCGGTTACAAAGATTCAAATTCAAAATTGTAATTCAAATACACAATGTAAACAATTCCATCATATTATAAATATACCTGTACCCAATGTATTTGGGTAAGGCTTTGAATCAATTCAAAATTTCAGAATTTACACAGATATCACCGACCTTGCGCCATGTCTTTCCTAGTAAAGGGGTAAGGGATTTTATCAAAGTGAAGGTTGGTTCTATACGGGTTTCGTATCGAATGATCTTCTATTCGCTTTGTTCTTGGCTTTCTTATTTTGCTTTGTTTCCGTTTTGATAGCAATCTATAACATTAACGGCAAGAACAGCTGCTCCTCCATAGGAGCTGCTGCTGTCGCCTCCACTGCTGTCCCGCAGAACCTGCAGAGAACGAGTCATTGCGAAAATGTTTGGCATCCTCTGTTGCTCCTCTTTATCCGAGTGTTATGCGGCTCTCACAATTCACAAACCCCCCTTCTTCTTCTTCTTGTTCTTGAACCCCCTTTCTTGGAAATCTTCTCAAACCGGAGATGATCTGAAGCAAGAGGTTACGGATCGGTCTCTGTCTCTCTCTCTCTCAATTCATTGAGCGATGACTTCTTGGATAGATTCTAAAATCTGGACATAGTGTTTATTCTACATAAAATCCAACTAATTGAGTTCACACATGACGGTGGCAGAGACATTCGTAGTAGCTGTTGCTGGTTTTGTTTTATTTTTTTTAGAAGCTTCTGTTCATGCGCTAAGACACAGTCCTCATATTCAGGTAAGGTTGCCTTGGTAGATTCAATCCATGAATTAGGAGTATAAAAATTCAATATGAATCACTGGGTCCATGCTGGCCGACGTGCTCCTTATTCTGTTGGTTAACGTTTTAGTGTTAGAATATTGATTCAATCTTTGGCAAAAATCTTTGGCTAAATCTTGCCTTGAAACTTTGGCTAAATACCCGAAAATTTATTCACTACATCGAAAATTTAACTCAAGCTCGCCTATGCCATAATATATCGTGACATGTCAAACACACTAACTATGTAAAAATAGCAATAACGTAAATGCTAAAGTAAAAAAAAACATAGTTACAAAGAAAAAATTATACCCATCAAACCATGAGCAATACAATACAACCGAGTAAAGAAGCAATGTGAAAACACAAGTATAAACATAAAAAGTCTCCCACTGATTAAGCATATCAAGAGACTCCCACTGATTC